>JAMKCH010023706.1:0-18953 GCA_023653785.1 Ophioderma brevispina
TCTATGGTACCCGTGAAGCGGGAAGGTGAATTGTCAATGAATAGAGAGCAGAAAATAAAAGAAAAAAAAGAAAAAAAAAAAAAAACGTTATAGGTTACCACCCAACGCAGGAATATTTTTAAATGTGTGGCTATGAACCGCAGTATCGGAACAAGGAGAGTACCTACAGGGGGCACTGCAGCTTGAGCAAACGCATGTGGCTTTATATAACTCTGAATATATGCCTTCTACATACAGGTGAGTCATAAAAACCTACTTCAGGAAGCTTTTTTTCTTCAAAGGTTACACGTTAGTTTTGCTCAATGTTTTGCTTTGGTTGTTACAGAGATAAACAGACTATCAGAAGATTTTTACTTTGGTGTTTTTGGGGGCTTTGGGTTTCAGAAAACTATGTCAATTTTGCGAGAGACCTAAAAGTACCTGTTTGGCCGATTTAGAGCCTACATGCGGGGAGACTGACACCGACGTATCCATAAACATTATAGCAAAAGACAATTCACAATGCACTTTCAGATTGTATCGATTTCTTCTCGACAACAACATATCAGTTGGAATAAAATGTCTATTTGGTAACATAATTATAAGTAAAATATCTCAAAAATGAATTCCATTGTTCAATCATAAAGAGTCTGTATTGACAATCACTCCATATAAATGTCTCAGTTCATGAACCTAACGTAAATCTGCTCAGAGATTTTTGTTCTACATCTCTAAGGTAATTAAATTTTGCACAATACAGTATACTTCCACATCAGCGTCCATAAATTGCAAGAAAACTAAAGCTAGTTTTCTGTAAATAAATCGGAATTAATCCTTAAAATTTATTATCGCCCGCACTGCTTGTTTTCAAGGTGGAATACAAAACTTTCTATGGTTTCCAGTGTCGTTGAGGTTAAACCATGACCATGATGAAATCTTGCTGAAACCAAAGTAAACTTTGGTCTTACACCCTTATCTTGAATTTCTTTTCTTATTAAGAAATTGAACATTTTTTACTTAGCATTTTCTTTTGTAATCTCTCTGGGATATTATTTTTTAAATAACCTCAATCTCGCCCTACTCTCACCACCTCTATTGTCAACAATACATTTGGAGTTAAAATGTTTGTACTAAAATCACTGCTGAAGCCCATGTTACGTTATGTAAGCGATGCATCTGTGTTTGGCTCAAATCGGCCAAACAGGATTTCGAAGTCTCTCAGCAAATATGCATAAACTTCTTTCTTCCAAGTCCAATGACACCAAATAAACGTTTTCTGAGCCTGTTTATCCTTCTTTATAACCATAGCAAACATTTGAGCAAAAACAATTCTAACTATTTTAATTAATTATTTTTATTCTGCATGTAGGGGGTTTTTTTTTTGACCAACATTCACCTGTACACATGGAACTTTATGTTTTGAATAGACGAGCAGCGATTCACCGTCACAAGAAGTGCTTTAAGGTTTACGTGTATCCAATGTAGACAACCTGTATGACTGGTTTCGTCGTCGCCGGCACTCTTTGGTGGGCCCGGGCACGTCATCCAAAGTCCAAAATGGATCACCCATGAACCCTTAATTAATACTTTTATTTTTAGAGGGAATATGTTTGAGAGACTGAAATTCTATTAGAGAACGGTCATATAAGTATATAACCATATGCTGATCGAATATTTTAGGGTTTTGTTCCCCTTTAAACTCAAACCTGTTGAAAGAAGTTATGATCAAACAAAAAAAATGTGCGTCCGTTTCGGATTACACCCGAAAAAACACACTCACGGCTAATGCCGTACGTGTTTTTTCAATGGCAGGCACTTTGGGGACAAAAAAAACAATTTTTGTATTCTTACAATATAAAGTTATGATAATAATGTTATATTGAAAAGCCCTCGATGAGAGTTTCAAATTATGTAATGAGTGACACACTATATTGGTTGCCATGGAAACGGGTCGTTTTCGGGATATAACCCCCAAAACAGGCAGTTTTGTACTCTCGTTACTACTTTCATAATTCGTCATGACGTGCCCCCTGTGTGTACGTGTTTTTATTTGTGAAGACACCCTAGTCCTATTAAACTTTAAACCTTTCTCTCTCTTCTTGGGTGTATGGGATATTCATCTCGAAATATATGTTCCGATAGTCATTTTCACTCAAAAGTGTTTTTTTTGTAATTCTCTGCGAGAATGTGCTAGATTCCATATTGGTCAGTTTCATTGAAATTAAGTCCAAAGGCAGCTAACTCCATAGGGTGGTACCACGATCTCTCCCCTCCTGCCGCAATATAGCGAAATCACTGCGGTTTCGGGATTACCCCCCCGCTCGTTCGGGATTACCCGACTCTCCCCTAATCTATCTCACAAACACCACTGGTTTTGCTATACATCACTTAACTTGAAACAACTACTAGTGAAATTTTAAGTGTCATGTTGGATGGAGAATTAAAACTAAAATGGCACTCCTTTGGTGAAAATTTGCCTCAATTTAAGGTCGAATATATTTTTTTTTTTTCCTTTTCTTGTTGTTAATGTTTTATAGTCTTGACATGGTGGATGAGTTTTATTGAATAATTCCTATGGAAAATGAGTTTTTTTAGGTGAAGGTCATGGGGACCCCTTGACCAACGACGGGTGGCCCAATACCTTTGCGTGTTTAATGAACTTTGTGTCTCCTTTATACAAATATCATGAAAATCAATCCAAAAATAACAAAAAAACACAAAATCAATTGTTTTTTCGTTTTCAATATTGTAATAGGGAAAACGTTGCCCTCTTGTTTCTTGTTTACATTGTAACAAGAAGAAAATATTTAATAAAATACTTTCCATGTTTTCGGGCTGTTTCTTCACAATCTCGCATTACAAAAAAACTATTATTGGCGAGCAGTTTTAGAAAACGTAGCAAGAAATCGAATTTTTTACTAATCTAATTTTCCGTGAGGCGTTGTTTGTTTTCAACTTGCATTGGAATCACGGAAGAAGATATTGCAGGCGCGGATCCATGGAGGGGGCGGAGGGGCGCGCGCCTCCTGTAATTCTGCAAATTCTTGCAAAAAATCAGCCCATTTTGAGCTATTTTGGAGCAGTTACAGCCTTTCAGCCCCCGGGTTAATTTGAACATTTTTCAAATCCTGGAATCCACCATTGATTATTGTGACATTTTCCTTTTTTTTTCTTATTTTATAAATATTAGCGATGGAGAAGCCTTTCAGTTAATCTCCTCTTCGCAGTGTTCTTGTTCGTTTTCATATTTGCACAAGAAAACAAAAAATTAAAATTATTGTGAGCAATTTCCAAAATTCAAAAGATTGTAACGATTCCCTCGAGGCGGGAAGTTTGTTTGTGTCTTAACTTCCTTGAAGAATATTTACCAGATAAAGAAAACACTTTCGAAACTTTCTTCCTGAAATAAACATATAATAATAAACTAAACAAGATAACAAAACCAACATGCACTTTACACATCCAAATATCTTTATAAAAATATTGAACTTTCAATTAACAATAAGTCCCTGAGCCTAAGCTCCCTGGTCATGGGAGAGGGCTCAATAAATATATAATTCTTGGTGCTTTGAATCCAGTTCGTTTGATAACAGTTATTTACAAGTGCGGATAACAGTTAGAGTCCGGTCTTGACGATAACGATAATCAGCATTGTAAAAGTAGCATTGAGCCAATGACTGCATGGCCCTATGGATCGACGACGACGTGCAAAGCTTCATCTGAAAAAGAAAATGACATGACAATGACCGCGCGGTTGTTTTTATGATCTATATCACCTGTGATCCATGCACTCATATGCCAATATAACAACAGCTTCTTTACCGTTTTAAGTCACTTCTAATTGACATTTTAAAAAGAACTGGTTAGTCATGATTAAAATTTTACGAAACTCCTCCAGGAGACACTCATCTGACCTGACTGATTATTTAAAAACCCCGAACGGTCTCTATTTATGCAAGTTTGTAAACGCTGAGAAAAGTGAAAACACGAAACTTTGCGATTAATTCATTCAGAGACATTAACTACATACATCCCTCATTGTTTCTTCCATCAGAGAGCTTTTCTTTCTGTAAACTAGCTTATTTTCCCCTCATCAATATTTCATTATATCTTTCCTCAGTGATTGTACCCCAAAGTGTTTCTGCAATATCCAAAGCTGCATGCACAACAACACGTAATAAGTCTATTAGGTTAAAAAAACAGGGGTGGCCTAGGTAGGACATGCCACCTAACAGCAACAGCAAATTAAAACGGCATTCAACTTTCCGGGTGCTATGCTAGCGTTTCAAAGAACGAAACGGCAAGGAGGGCGTCTTATGCATATCGAACGGTCACACACCGACTTGACTTAAGCGAGGATGGTAACGCAATATTTAAATCTTAAATGACCGTTATTGGAAATTACACTATTTTGCAGCGGGTTAATACACTACCCGACGGATTTTGAAGTCAAATAATTTTCCCATAAATTATTAATGATATTACGAAGATGTATTGAACGAAGGCTTAAAAGTGATGAGGCAATGTTTACTGTGACCGAGGCTGCCGTTAGAAAATAAACGTAAGAAAAAAAAGGTGGTGTTGAGCTTTGAGACACTGGAGTTCGGATTTGGCCAGGTCAAATATACAGCAAAGAATTATATGAAAAGGTAAAGAATCTCGAAAAAACAGCTACGCAAAAAAATATACTGAAGAAAAAATCTCGAAAATTATTTTGAGATTTTATTTTTTTTTTGGCTAAGAAAAAAAACAAAAAATTAACGTTATAATAAGAAACGATGGCGATACCGCAGCGAAGAATCCATGTACCAGGTCGAAGAAGAAGAGCAGTTGATACTCGATACGCTATAAACCAAGGAGGTGAAAAAATATGCCAAAAAGGCAAGGATACAGAGTACTCACGAATGAGAAAGATGAACTTCAGAATATCTGGGAGACCATCTTTAACGAGAAATGTGAAGAAGAAGCAGAGAATAGAACAGCTTAAATGGAGAAAGAAAGCGGAGAGGAGATTTCAATGTGAGAGAGCTGAAAGGAAGGCAAAAAAATGCCGGTCTCGAGGAGTCACAAAGCTGGAATCAAGCCGATTATTATCGAACACTTTGAAGGAAAATTATGTTCGAACCTCAGACGTTCTTCTCGACATCACAGTCTCAACTCGAGAAAAAAGACATCCTTTAAATCCGCCAGAATCTTCAGCTCTCCAACCAGTTGCCACCGCAGCACGTGATAGATGGACCCTAATCTGACCTGAAAGTTTTTTGTCTACGTAAGAACAGCGTATTAGGTCTTTGGTCTTTGAGGAACCAATCGAAACACAAAGCAAACCTCGTCTCAGATGCATTATGAAAAAACCGATCTGCAAACGGGACAAGATGTGACGATAGAACTACCATTTGCTCAGCACAAGTGAAACACCAGACGTGATTTTGGAATCACCGATCTTGAGGACTCTATGCGAATGGAATCCACAATCCGTAAAGGATAGAAAAATTCCAGAATCAAGGAAGCGGATGGGTGTTTCGCTTCAACGTGTCCTTGGAATTCACGATGGTGAAATTAGACCCATGGGAAGTTCCGCATACATTCCATTCCACCACTCCCGGATGAGATAGCAAAAAAGAGAAGCGATCATCAACTTGAAAAACGAAGATGATGATTGCTTCAAATGGTCTGTCACTAGAGCTATCAATCCAACTGAATCACATCCGAGCGAATCGACAAAAACTGAAAGCAGAAGCTGAAGAGCTTAATTGGGAGGCATCACCTTTCCAACCCCTCTCAAGGACATCCAACAAATTTCGAGAGGAACAACCCAGCCATTGCAGTCACGTTTCAGGTATTGAAAATGAGTTATCCACTCAGAACAAGCCCTCACCGCACCGAAAGCATCAAATTGACCTTCTTTTGTTTCCGGATTGAAATGCAGATGGTGTAGAGTACAGCATTTACTGTGTGATCAAAATCTGAGTAATGCTCTACTGTCAAAAATTCAAAAAGCATGCGACAAGATACTGACTGCCACAACTGCTACACTTCTTAAACATCTCAAGAACCTTTTCGGTGCACGAAGAAATCTGCAGCATGCATGAAACTGTGAAGGTGAAATGCCAAGGGAAGTTCATGTCAGTTTTTCAAACACCTTTCAACCCCAACACTCCCCTTTGTTTGTGTAGCTTGATTTCGAATCTTTCACAAAACCGATTCACACATGCCAGCCAAACTCGGATGGAAGCTACACCAAAAAATATCACTCAGAAACACGAGCCTTCCTTCCGGATTCTGCTCTATATCAAGTGTTTTGGGACGACTCATTGTACGTCAAAGACCCTAGGGAATAGGCAAACAATCCGAGGGCTAAGACGTATCCAATATTCGTGGGAGACATTTAGGAAGAGAACATCAGAAAAAATTAACAAAAAAGTTTAGGTTTCCAAAGAAGATGATCTTTGGAAACTCTCTGAGCGGGATTCTTCGAAAGGTCGACTTCAGTTCATATCTGCAAAAACTTCACCTAACCCCTGAGACGAGAAAAATTGTACCGTCCGCGCATCACGGCCCTTTCAATTCACCGGTAAGTTCAAGAGCGGCTCACCACCATGCACCTAGCTTACAGAAAAGCCGAATTTTACCCCGGGTCTTTTCAACAACTCAAATTGCGGGATTGAATGCTCATCTTTTCATTCATCAAAACTCCGGCAAAACCGAAGGTAATATCGACTGGCATCCCTACAACAGAAAAGTAAATATTTCATTCACGAAAAAACATCGAAGTAGACTCCTACATTGAAGAAGGCAAAGAAATTTCGGTCAAACGTGAATCTTAGATTTCTCGATAGCTTCAAATTCATGTCCACGAGTTTGGATAAGCCTCGTTTCGAATCTTTCCGATTTACTGAAATTTTCAAATTTTTCCCTCACGATCATCAAAGACCAAGCTTCTTCCTCAGAAAGGGAGTCTATCCATACGATTACAACGAAATCTATCGAAAGACTCAATCAACACACAACAACTTCACCAAGTGATGCTTTTTACTCCAAGCTCAATGATACCGACATATCCGAGGAGGGACATGCTCACTCTCAAAAAGTTTGGTCGGCCTTCGCCAATGAAATCGATGAGGACTTATCAGGATCGTATCTTGAAGACTGATGTCCACTCCTGCTGATGTCCTTTGAAAAACTTCAAAAGTCTGCCTGAAAATATAATGAGCTTGAACCCACATGGTATTCACAGCTTCCCAAGTCTCTCATACGATGCGATGTTGAAGAAAACGGGAAGCAGATTGGATCTCCTTACAGACTTGACATGTTCATGATGAGTGAAACCGGTGTCAGAGGGGGTGTGTCGATGATTTCCACCATGCATGCTGAGCTAACCACAAGTACATGGGAGTCACTATGACCATGAGCGTCCCTCAAGTTCCTTCCCGTATCTGGAGCCACCCATCTCTATGGATGGGCAATGACAAAAAATTACCATTAGAGTTTCAATTGGATGACCGATGATGAACTTTCCAACTGGATCGAACACCATGCATTTTAGAGGTGGATCTCGATTATCCCATGAGCTACACGATCTTCACAATGTTACCCTCTATGCTCAGAAAGAATCAACGATCGACCAGTGGAAAACTCATTCCCAAATATCAGTGGTAGAAAAAATCCATTTTCCCTCATCACCGAACCTTGAAACAGTCCTTAATCCGGACTATTTTTGAAAAAAAATCCATCGTGGATCAAATTCGAGGGAGTCAATTGTTCATGAAAAAGTACTAGACCTGATCCAAGCTCCGTGCTCAAGCCAAGATGAATTCGAGAAATATTTTTTCAAGCTACTGAACAATTCCGTGTTTCGGTAAGACTATAGAAAATTTCGTAAATCGAGTCCGATATTCGGCTAGTCACGTCGGAGGCCACAGGCCTAAAAAATTCAGGCGGCTAAACCGAACTTTAGCATTGTACCAAATTCGATTAGAATCTGGTAGCAATACACATGATGAAACCCGAGATATACCTCATCAAGCCGATCTCTAACCTAGGGATGGAGCATTTGATATTTCAAAGACTTCAAGATGTATTACTTTCACTATGGGTAGATCAAGCCCAGTACGGGAACATGCAAAACCACTCCTCTTTACCGATACGGACAGTCTACCTTGAGATTCAGACCGAAGATTTTTACAAGGACTTAAACCCCGACGTGAAAAAAATTCTTCGACCCTCCAACTTCCAGCCGATCACACATCTTCTGGAAATTCCAACCGGGAAAAATAAAAAAAATCCCAGGTCTTTTCAAGGATGAAGCAGGTGGTAAACAGATAGTCGAATTTGTTGGACTTAGGGCGAAATTATATTCATTCAGAATGCACGAGGGAAAAGAAGAAAAGCGATGTAAGGGGGTCAAAAAGTCAGTCGTCGATAAGAAAATTACCTTCGAGGATTACAAAAAATGCTTATTTGATCAAAAACCTCAGATGAGAACTATGAATGTTATCAGGAGCCACGCTCATGAGGTCTATACCGAGGAGGTGAACAAAATAGCTTTGGACGCAAAAGATGATAAGAGAATTATCTTGGAAGACAAAATTCACACCCATGCTTGGGGATACAAATCAACTTGAGCAGCAAAAAAAAAACAAATCCCAATTGGAACTTTCCAATTGGGATTGATTTTTTTTGTGAGGTCAATACACTCTTTGAAAATAAAATTCTTAAACAAAAATGTCTTTAAAAGATACTTGTACTAGTGAATACACTGAGTGCCATTGTAAGAATTGCAAACAAAAAACCATACTACGAGCAAAAAAAAACGTGTGAAAAAGCTGTTTTAGACAAGTATAATAATGACATCAAACGTCTGTTTATTGAGGTTCCACGTAAGAAATTAATGCCGCCTCTTAAAAAAAGTTCAATGTTCGATCACATTCAAAATTCTTTATTGATTCAAGGCTGCACGTGCGCTTTGTATAATCCCTGTACAATCTGCATGAAAATCGCTTGGTTTGCTTTTGATTTGTATTCGAATGAGGATTTTATAGAATTTACCCATCGAGCGGTTCGAGAGGACATCCCAGGAGCGAGGGATTTTTTTTTTTTTTTGTTAAAAAATAAGGTTGCAAAGTGTCAGAGTTGTGGTAAAAAATTACCTAAAGACGAGTACGTATGTGAAAACTGTGGACTAGAAGAAGACCATCTTGAAATAAAACCCGATTGGGATTTTATAGAACGCATACATTAAGACGAGCTAGCAAACCAAAACCTGTGGAAACTTATTGGGATTGGTCCTAACTAGAAATCATCGAATATATCACTTTTTTTTCTTTTGGATGTTGCTGTTGAAGTGGAGATGGGGTGAAGGTGTATCTGAAGATGATTTTATCCATTTTTGATAGCCAAAAGCTGCTAATCCACCAAAAATAGCCACTCCTCCAACAAGAAGAGGAATAGAGTTTGACCAATCATCGTTTTTTTTCAACCTCAGGCTCTTGTTCCACTTTCGCTTCAGCTTTTTGTGAATCTTCGAAAGCTTTCATTTTTGCTAGCCGTTCTTTGTTTTTTGCGGCTAGTGCCTTTCGAGCCGCCACTTTTTTTTTGATCTTTTACTTTTTTGGACTGGGGTACAGTCACTTTTGCTGGTGGTTTTGGTTTTTCTTTTTCCACTTTTTTGGTAGTTGCTTCTTCCGTTTTTGGAATTGGTTCCACTGTTTGCTGAACTTCTGATTTCCCCATCCTTTTATTTATTGAAAAATTCTTGAGCGTGTCTAAATTTTTCTGAGCATCATCTTAGCATACCACTGAGCACATTGCTCAGGAATCTGAGCAACATCTGAGCATCATCTTATCAGAAAGCAAAAAAAAAATCCTGTCAAATTAATTTGACAGGATTTTTTTAAATCTATTTCATCTACACCAACCTCCTTACTCTCAGGAGGATCAAGAGGAACCTGCTTCACTTGCTCAATATGATTGCTAGTCAGCAGCAAAGTCTCTATAGGAGCCAACCATTTTCAGAATGTGTGATAGATGCCACTAGTCCAGCTACTTAGAGCTAAATTTAGAAACGGGGCTTTTTCCAAGCTTTCCTCTAGCTCTTCAGGATTGATGAGGATGATACGATATGCTTTTTGAGGGTTTTTGAAACAAGTTCACCGATTTTGCTTTCATATCGAGCATAAAATTTTTCGATTTCTTTCTGTTCAAGCTTTTCGATTTCCTCCGAGGTGAAGTTTTTTTTCCGAGAAACTCTTTGCTCTGACCCGAAACTACAAGCTTAATCAGCTTTTCCCTCTTGTCATTATCAACCTGAAGATTTTGCTTTGCAAAATCTTCCACCATCACCTTCTGAGCTTCTTCTTCAATAAGTTTGTCGATGTCAGTCATCTTTTATTTACTACAAATTTGTGACCTCTTGGCGGGTGCAAAAACAGTAACAATTTCGAATACTGTTTTTGTTCTAGGTCTTTGTTTAGCTTCTCCCTTTCTTTCACGGGTACCACGTTGTTCTCTTTCATAATCGTGTCGAAATCATCTCCATCCTTACACCAAAAAGTAGCCAGTCATTTTACCTGCCTCCTGATGGTTTTTGGAACAGCGACGTAAGCCTGAGACAAAATCCACAGAGAACAATTGTCGTGACGTCCGGAACATGCTAGCTTTATCAGAGCGCTTCTTTTTTTTGTCGATTCCTTCTTCGGCGATGCTGTCGTCGATCAAAAACAGAACCTGCCCATCAGTCATTTTACCTATGACCTCGTAAAACACCTTGATTGTCGTTTGAAATTGATCGTCAGATTTCGAGAACTATTCGTCGGGATCAACCATAAAAACCTGATCAGGATTATTGACCACTCACGCCCGATTTAGGTAGGCTTTGTTGCTGCTCCGGTTTGGACAGATTATCACGATGTACTCGAAAAAAATATATGTATTCTTTTTCAAGGAGATCCAGAACGAACTCCGTCTTTCCCGACATTGTCTCGCCTGATATTACCGCGCTATGTGAAAATTTTGGAAATCCCATTTTATTTTAGCAGCGTCGAAAAAAAAACTTCTATGGAAATTAAATCCATAGAAGTTTTTTTATTTATTTTACGGGGGTAAAGCCTCATTTTGTTTTTATTTTAGCACACCACTAAGCCGTCCATTTTCGAAATTCAGCATGCCATCCTGCACGTAAAATATGTAGGCATCGAGGTTTCCAGCGGTTTCAGCTTCCTTTTCTATCGCTATATGGATGGATTGACCACCGCCTTCAATCTTTCTCCCGCTTCCGTGAAGCGTGACATCATCGCTCGACCTCATATCCAACCAAAGACCGTACTTCGTGGTTAGATATTCAGGCAAACTCACATCAGCCAGATGACCTTCCTTGAAAGAATGTGGGACTGTTCTGTGCTTTCCATCAGCAAAATGTTTCCTGATTTCGTTAAAACATTTGAGGAGGCTTCATGCCGCTGGAAAATAACTGATTTGGGTTGCCGTCTAGAGTGACGGAAACCTTTTTAATTTCGGGGTTGTAGAATTTCTCGCTATCTCTAGCGTAATTACCTCCTCCGTCATTTGGATCCACGAACAAAATCAGGATACCCTTCATACTCTTAGCCTGAGGTGCCATAGTTCCAAATTGTGTCTGATTTGTTCACCGACTCCTTGCTATGTCGCGTGATGTTATCGTACAGAACGTTGAACCTGCCCATTTGCTGGTTTTTCAGAATCGTAGCCAGTTCGGGTGATGTGAGAACTTCGAATTCCAGGTGGATATCAGAAATCGTATAGCTGGCTGCTGTGTCAGTGCTCACTACGACTTTTCCAAATTCATTGAATGTCAGCTCATAAGACAAGCGATCTTTGAGTTCACTCTGGAAGAACGGGTTGTGGGATGACAGCATCTCAAAATCTAGTGGAATGCAGAAGAGATTATCAAAAGCACTTCCAATCGCTACGTCAGCTGCGACATTATCCGCTGCATCTCCAGCATTGATCCTGATTTTTCGCACAGCCTCCGATTGGATACCTTGATATACCGCGTTTTCACGTTCCCTGCTGGTCATCCACATGTCCTCGTAACACAGGAAGATATCAGCATCATTCAACGTGAAGACGCTCTTTCCTTCTAGTTTTACTTCAATCTTGGATACTATCGCTCTTCCGAGATTGTTCACTATCGTTCTGTTGTCATCATTATTGGCTCCTGCTGCCGAATTCAAATCCAACTTGAATGTCAGCATCTGTTGTGATCCAATACGTACGAAAACCCATTACGTACAAATTTGTACGTAACGGGCTCAAGTCTCTTATTTTTGGCAAAATTTTATGTTCTCGGCCCAATATGTACGAAAAATCATTTCAGTCTGACAACTGAGGGCGCATCACAAGATCTTGAAAATAAAGTTCTCCCTCCCTCTGCAAACTCTCCTCTATTGACTCGCGTTTCGATCACATAACCATTTCGACCCAATAAAACCATGTACTTATTTAAACCCAGTCATAAAATGCTTCAAAATTGAATGTGTACGTATCGGGCAGAGGTGGCCAAAATTGCCAATTACTTAATTGTCATAATTGCTCAAAACATGCATTTTTACGTTATATTATAATACAAACATAAAAATGAGTGAAATGGTCATAACTTGCTGAAAAATGGAATTTGTACGTATTGGGCCCAAGTGTCAAGTTCTGGCAAAATTTCAGGTTCCCCGGCCCAATGCGTACGATATGGGGGGGGGGGGGGAATTTGGCAGATGATACCTAAATCACATCAAACCTTCTTTGTAAATCAAAAACACATACCTCAAACAAGATTTAGACCATAAAAATGAGTTAGATTTTAATCATTTAAAAAAAAAATGAATTTTTACGTATTGGGAAGAGGTGACCAAAATTGCCTACACTCTAAAGTATATGCTAAAAAACATTTTCAAATGACTTAAATTGTCATAATTGCTAAAAACGTGCATTTTTACGTTGCCCACATCATATTATATAATAATACAAACATAAAAAATTAGTTAATGTTAAAATTGCTCACTAATGAAATCTGTACGTATTGGGCCTAAGTGTCCATTTCTGGCTAAGTTTCAGGTTCCCCGGGACAATATGACGAAAAATAGTTTTTGTCTGAAAAATGAGGGTGCACTTACCAAAAACTTCAACCAATTCTTCCCCATAACCATTTCGGCCCAATTACACCTTGTCCTATTTCAAATTTATATGGGGGGGGGGGTATCTGGGCGTATTATATCAAAATTAAATCAAATCTTCTTTGTAAATCAAAAACACATTTTACTTCAAACAAAATTTAGACCTTAAAACGTTGAGTTAATAGTTCATAAAATGCTTAAAAATGTGAATTACGTTATGGATTCACACCAGTAATAACATGAGAAAAACCGGTAAGTCCAGCCCCCCCAAGGCAAAATGAGTTTTTTTTGGTGACCCTCGCCAAAGTATACCCTAAAAACTGAAAGAAATGGCGAGAACTGGGTTGCAAATCATGGTTGCTTCCAATAGTAAGTATCATCTGTAGGAATATCAAAAAAAGGTTGTAATTGATATGTTATTTTGATTCCGACAAAACCAATAATTAACAGTATTTCTTACAGGGAACACCTGACTGAAAAAGTGCTGTTACCTACAGGGTCCACGGTGGATGCTAGTCTTCATGGTCCAGTAGCTCGAAAATGTTGGGAATAACTACCCTAATTTCATGATTGATGGGTAGGAGATATGATGATCTTCAAGCAGAATGTTAGCTTTAAGGTCTGAGATGTCCATTGAGGAGAAAATGATGTTTTCATTCTGCCCATTTTGTTACAGGAAAACGAACGGGTGCCAGGATTTAGTTGTGGGAAAAACCGGATTAGGCAGAGGTGACCAAATTTGCCTACATGCTTAAAGTGACACGAGGAGATTTTTTTTAGGATACAAATTTCTCTCAAATTGCACAGAATCGATTGTAGACCACCTACCAAGAACGTTCCGAGGTTTATTCGACAAACAAGTACAAAAGAAAACAGCAAACCTTGTTTTGAACTTGGCCGGGACTATCGTTAATTGTCCCCATAGAACACCATGCTCTGACGTTCTGTCGTGCACGTCAGAACCTAGTACTTAAATTCATATTATTACATAAAGAGGCGGTATTCGGCTTATTCACTTCAGGTGGATCTAATACATTGGAAAGGCATTCCGAATAGCCAAAAAAAAAACCCGGGGCTCGCAAAAAAAAATGGGGGCGCTTCTTTCTGGAAATTCCTCATGTCGTCTTAAGTATGTCTAAACAAACATTTTAAAATGACTTAAATTGTCATAATTGCTAAAAACATGCATTTTTACGTTGCCCAAATCATATTATATAATAATACAAACATAAAAATGAATGAGATGGTATAAATTGTTCTCACAAAATGGAGAATTTGTACCGTATTGGGCCCAAGGTTGGTCAATTTTGGCAAAATTCAGGTCCCGGCCACCCCACTACCAAACTAAGTACTAAAAAAAATATTTTGAAAAAATGACGGGCGCACTTAGAAAAGTGCGCAAAGCTGTTTTTCATTGACTCAGCATAAAAACCAATTCGGCCCCATAAACCATTTCGACCCATTTAAATAACGTGTCCTATTTCAAATGATATGGGGGCGGGTGAATTGTGCCTATGATATCAATTAAATCAATAACATTTTTGTAAATCAAAAACACAACCTCAAACAAGATTTATACTATAAAAATGAGTTAGATAGTCATTAAATGCTTCAACATTGAATTGCACGTATAGGCAGAGGTGGCCAAAATTGTCCAACATTTTTAAGTTTAGGTAAAAGCAAAAAAAAAACTAAAAAATAAAAAAAATAAAGTACAAAATGTCGTATTGCGCAAAACATGCATTTTTACGTTTCCCACATCTTAATAATATACAAACATTAAAAATGAGTAAAATGATCATAAATTGCTCAAAATGGAATTTGTTACGTATTGGGCCAAAATTTCAGGTTCCCCAGCCCAATGCGTAAGAAAAAATATTTTGTTGACAAATGTGGGCGCACTTGTAGAACTTTTAAAGAAAAGTCCCCCCAAAAGTTTGTTTTCTGACTGAGCCTAAACCAATTCGGCTCCATAGCCATTTCGACCCAGTTAAAAACTATTTCAAATATTATGGTCTAATTGGGCCTATGATACCGTAAATTAAATCAAATCATCTTTGTAAAATAAAAAAACACATACTCAAAAGACGATTTTAGGACCATAAAATGATTACAGAGTTATTTAAATGCTTCAAAAGGGAATTGAGTATTTGGGCCCAAGTGTCATTTTTTTTTGCAAAATTTCTCAGGTTCCCGACCCAATATACATAGTCATTATTAAATGTTCAAGATTGGAATTGTACGTATTGGGCAGAGATGTCAAAATAGTCCACCATATTAAGTAAGGCTAAAACCAAAAGTTCCAAAATTATTTTAAAAAAAAAAAAAAAAAAAAAAAAAAATGCATTTTACTTTTTTTTAATTTGGAATTTTTGATAAAATATAAACATAAAATGAGTTAAATGGTCATAAATGGCTCAAAAATGCCAATTGTACGTATTGGCCCCAGTGTCAATTTTTGGCTAAATTTCCGAACCGGCCCCTATAGTACGTACGAAAATATTTTTCTGAACAAAAAGTAATGAGGGTGCACTTAAAACTTTAAAGTCCCTAAAACCAATTCGGCCCCCATAACCATAAAAAGTTATTGTAAAATTGAAATTTGAAATGTTTTTTGTGTATATTTTGGTTTACTAAAACAAAATGAACGTTACGTAAAAAAATATCGAGCTATCATTGGTCAAATTTTACATAAAGAAAGATTTGGATTGGTGTGTTTTTTTAAGTTGTGGATCCTGTTTACATGTTCCTTTCTGAAAGTCATGATGTCATTCAATATAATTTTAAAATATTTAAAATGTCATTTTAAAAATTAACATGTTCCTTCACAAAATTACACGTTTAAATAAGAAATGACTTGTTGTTTTAAAAGTGACGTGTTAAAATTGTGATAAAATATGTTACTTCACAAATTTACGGGTAAATTAGAAATGACAGATTTAGTAATACAACATGCTAATTCTAAAGTTAAGTGATAAAACTTTATAACATCATTGGTCAATTCAGAACTAACAGGCCAAGTCTTTGATGGTGTTCTATGTTATGTCTGTATACTGATTTCTTAATGTAGGCCTAAAATAAAACAAATGACATTGTTATTTTAAATGTACGTGGAAAATTGAAAGTAACATGTTACTTCACAAACGTACACGTAAAATTAGAAATGAACAATTTATTTTAAAAGTTATAGAATTTAACGAGCTATCCTTGGTCAATTTGAAATTGGCGTCGTAGTGAGGACAGCCACGAACAGGTTAGGAGTTGTCCCGGGGCCGGACGACAAAACTTTGTCATCATAGCCTAAAAATGCTCGTAGTATGAAAAATTTTAAAGTGGTGGCAAATTTGCACACGACGCCATTTTCCAAAATGGAAACCATCTTAACACTTAAGTGGTCATAAAGGAGGGGGAGGCGTCCATATGGACCCTAAAATAAGGAACAAGCTTTTTGCGGTCGAAATGGTTATGGGGGCCGAATTGGTTTTACTAGGCGGAGTCATGGAAAAACGACTTTTGGTTGACTTTTTTTAAAGGTCTATCAGTGCGCCTCATTTGTCAGACCAAACTATTTTTTCGTAACGCCATTGGGCCGGGGAAGCGGTAATTTTGGATCAAAATAATGACACTTGGGCCCAATACGTACAAAACATTCCATTTTTGAGCAATTTTGTACCATTTCACTCATTTTTATGTTTGTATTATTTTATAAAATATGATGTGGGCAACGCAAAAATGCAAGTTTTGAGCAATTATTAAAAGTGGGTTTTAACCCTATACTTAGTATGTGGAAATTTTGGTCACTTCTTCCCATACGACACATGTTGCAAATGTACTAGCAGGGGAGGGCGAGTCTATACGCAGCGGGGGAGGGGCGAAACCAGAGGGGGGGATGGTGAGGGGGGGTACCCTTCGATTTGCGGACCCCAACACCTTAGAAGACACAGAGTTTCGAACTCTTAAACTCGGGACCACATAGGCACAAGATAGCCCCACACCCCCCCCCCCCCTTATCATGTTGAAATACGGACAAGCTGTAATTGGGTCGAAATGGTTATGGGGCCTAATTGAGGTTTAGGCCTGAGTCAATGAGAACAATTTTTGGAGACTTTTAAAAAAGTTGTAAGTTGCGCCCTCATTTGTCAAACAAAGTATTGTTCAGGGGGGTAGGGACACGATCTGCCGATTTGGGCATTGGGATTTCCAAACGGTAAATTTGGGGAAACTGCTATGTGCATTTATATGGCAGTCTCGGTCCCAGTGCACATTAAAAAATCATCTTAAACCTTGTTCAAAAAGATCTTAGTAATATCATGATAATTAAGAAAAAAAATATTGACTTCAAAATCCGTCGGGGTTTAGTGGATTAACCCCGCTGCAAATAGTGTAATTTCCAATAACGGTCAGTTAGATTTAAATATTCGGCGACCAAGGCCAGAGTCTTTAGTCAAGTCTGTTTAACCGTTCGATATGCATGAGAGCGCCCTCCTACATTAGTCTTTGAAACAGAATAGCACCAGGGAGTTGATGCCGTTTTGATTTTGCGGGTGCTGGTTAGGTTGGCATGTTCCTACCCCTGAAATTTGGTACGTATTAGGCCGGGGAAATGTTGCCAGAAATTGACACCTTAGGCACAATAAGTATAAATTACATTTTTGAACAAATTATGACCATTTCATCATTTTAGGTTGTAATTAGTATATAATATGTCAGAACGTTAAAATGCATGTTTTGAGCAATTTAAGAATTTTACAAATTTGGGGGTTTAGACTATACTTGAACGTGACAGGAGGAGATTTTTTAGGTTACGAATTTATCTCAAATTGCACCAGGATCGATTGTAGACACATACCAAGAACGTTCGAAGGTTTATGGACAAACAAGTACAAAATGTTGACAACAGCAAACCTTGTTTTGAACTTGCCTGACTATCGTAATTGTGCCCAGGCCCGTACGCAGGGGGGGATGTGGGGGGGGGGGTGGAGGGTGCGGTCGCACCCCCCCCCCAAATTCCACAAAAGGGGAAAAAGGTCCACTTTTTGCTGAATTTTTGAAAAAGGTTTTATTTTTTTTAGACAAATTTTGATAAAGAAGTCCACGTTTTGATGATTAAAACGGTGTAAAAAGTACAAAAAACGACCATTTTAGGGAGGTTAGGTCCACTTTTTAAAAAAAGGTCCAACTTTTTCGAGTCCGCACCTCCCCAAAATAAATCCTGCGTACGGCCCTTGATTGTGCCCATAGAACACCGTGCTTTGACTGTCGTCGTGCACAACAGAAAGTACTAACTCATCAGATATTACATAAAGATGGCGTATCGGCTTATTTCACTTCAGGGGATTTAATATACTTGGAATCATTCCAAAGAGCAAAAAAAAAAACCGGTTAGAAAATTTGGGGGAGTTCTTTCTGAAAATCTCTCAGTCTCTTTAAAGGTGATTGTTCCGATTTATTGTCTTAATTGTGTTCTACCTGATATGATAGCCTGACACTTAAACATACCCCCATCAAGTACCGTGGGAAAACCATTAAAACACGGTTTTTTTTTGTTATTATCTTGGATATGAATGGATTTGATGGCTTCAAAATTTCAGGAAGACAATGAGAAAAAATACGGAGTTCTATCTGATATCAAAATCGATACTACTTCCGGGTAATCCGGGGGGGTCCCAAAGACTTTCATGATAAGTTTAAATAGGGACAGGGTTGTATTGGGCCGAAATGGTTATGTGGTTTAAGCTGAATAAATAGAGGAGAGTTTGCAGAGGGAGTGAGAACTTTATTTTCAAGATCTTGTGATGAAATTATTTTTCGTACGTATTGGGCTGAGAATAA
>JAMKCH010023707.1:0-19530 GCA_023653785.1 Ophioderma brevispina
TCAGTAGTCTTTTAAAAGGGCCTGTTCTGATTTATGTCTATTGTGTTCTCTACTTGATATGAAAGCCTGGCACTTGTACATGCTCCCCATCAAGTACCATGGGAAACAAACTTGTGGTTTGGACGATAGAAGCAATAATGTATATTGCAAAGGCCCTATTCAATACTGTGCTAATATTGATTGTTAACCATTAAAATGGCAGTTTTTTGTTTATATCTTGGGAATGAAATAGATTTGAAGGCTCAAATTTCAGGAAGACAATGAGAAGAATAAGGCCTTTCATCTGATATCAAAATTCGCACTACTTCCGGGTAAATCAGGGGGGTCCCAAGACAATCAGAACATGCACCTTTAATACAGTAAGAACATTTCCTGCCTTTTCTCAAAATTTGGGTTGGTCAGCTATAATTGGTCAAGAATAACCAAACATTTTATTTGTTCAGGGGCATTTTGTGGTCCACAACCTCATCCCCCCAACTTACCTCCAAAAAGTTGAGATTTTATATCATCTGAACCGTTAGCCTTAGTAATCCATGTGTACCAAATCTTTCCTGCAAATTCGGTCATATCTGTCAGAAATTTTTTTGTGGGCCGCCAGCTATATAGCTGGCAGGACCACTTTGCATTCTGTTGTGCGTGTGTATGTGTGTGTGTATGTGTCACTAAAATGTTTTTTTTTTAAATTGACCTCAATTGAAAAGTTGAAGTTCAATTGGAACCAAACTTGTGTCATAGGTGCACCATGGGATCCCTCATATGTTGATGAGGTCAAAGGTCATGTGCCAAGGTCAAGGATCATGAGAGGTCAAGTTGAAAAATTTGCTAAAAATGTAAAATTGACTGCAATTGAAAATTTGAAGTTCAAATGGAACCAAACTTGTGTTATAGGTGCACCAAGGGATCCCTCATATGTTGACAAGGTCAAAGGTCATATCCCAAGGTAAAAGGTGCAGCCCACAGCTTATATTGCCTGAATGTAGCGAGCGCGAAAGCCGAGAACCGCAAAATTCTAGTTATATTTTCTGTCCGTAAACGGACAGAAATTACAGCACGGTGGCCTATGGGACCGTGGGAAACAAACATTTGCTCATAACACAAAACCGCAAGATCGGGATCAACTCAAATTTTGTGAATAAGCTTTTCTCAATGATATCTAGTGAACCGTGAATAAAACAGAAGAAACATGGAATCACGAAATGCACCTTTAAATTTTTTTGACTTAATGAAACCGTCAAATATTTATCATTCAATTGATGAAAATGCAAAACTCTTTTGTATTGAGCTATTCATTTATCATCTATTGTCTTTTCTGTAGGACCTTCAACACCAAATGTACCCATTGTAAATTCTACCATAGAACCAGGTAAGTATGGAAAGAGTGACAGAAATATATTCAGAATTAACAACCAACTAGACTATAATAGCTGGATTTAATTCTCGGACAATCCGTACGCACCAGACGTGGGTGGATGTTCAATTCTGTCCGAGAATTAAATCCAGCAACTTTAGCAGCCAAATTTATCCTACTGAATCTCACCAAGGGATAAAACTATAGAATGATGAAAGGAAACTTGTGGAAGCTTTGTACAAGAAATCTCCAATTACCTCTAATCAAAACAGTCCATATCTTCTGCCTAAATTCTGTCACACATTTCAAGCAGGAGCTTTTGACTCTAGTTTCTATATGGGTGTTCCACTAATTAGACTTGATAAAAATGATAAAATTGAATAATAAGAGAGCTACAAAGATCTTATATGAAAAAGAGTCCTGGATTTGATTATTTTCTGAAATCATGTTTTTCTACTGAAAAAAGTATAGTCAATGACAACACAGTCAGATAGACATTGTCTTATTAAGTTTTTACTTTTGCAGTTACTGAATTTATACTTGATGAAGGACGTTCACCGCCAAACTTAACTTCTAATGACCAAGTGAGTATAATGTCAGGTTTCATCACACACACCCGCATATTAGCGTGAAATGCATAACCTAGGCCGTCCAATCTTCCACCACAGGGCTGTATACGCATCCGGGTCAACTTGCGTGCTTAGCCTTTATCACGGCCGTCTTTGCACGTATAACTTCGTACACCACAACACTGCGCCGTATTTTTATACTCCGAGTCTTGGTTTCATTGGAGTTGATAACAAACGTGTCACTCCTTGGTTCAACGACCTTTTGACACATTTTATGACAATTTCTTGGATTGTTTCTAGACTGCAAGTGGAAACGCATAGGCACTTAAAATATGCCTGTTATCCTTCCTAAACTAGCGGCTACAACCAGTCTTCTGCTCTCACTTCAGGTAAAAATTCTGCGCATTTTATGACAGTTTACACGGCGGCTAGGGGAATCATCACCCAAAATGCCAACCTATAACTTCCCCGTCCCGCAAAATTGGCGACTGTGACGGCAGAGTAGACGCCCTATAGCATCTCATCCAGCTGACTAGTGGTCCCATGCTAACGCAAACAGGTCATTACATGAGGAAAACAGGCCCCAAGATATTTGTATAATTGGACTGGCCGCGTATTCATAATTGTTCAGCATATTCTCCTCAGTCACAAGTAACTTAATAAATGAATGAATGGTATTTGAAACCACTCTATTTTATTCAATTTGCAGATATGGCAGCCATTTGTTTAAATGGTGGCCATTTTGATTGATACATAATAAAAACCCAGCATTCCTTATCAACAAAGTGAACAAATTAGAGAGAATGACTACTTTGAAATCAGTTATTTCATAGATTTACCTAATATAGCAAATTATTTTTTTTATTTCAGATTTTAATATATGTCATCAGTCAACAATTGGACACATACCAGCAAATCAGGGGACTAGTCATAGCATTCTTTTTGCAGGAAAACTTTAGGTACATGTACATATATGTATTTGCAGGTTCATAGCTATATGAAACAGATTGTTGGAAGTTGTTTTAAGTAAATGGTTTGATATGAATTTATCCAAAGGGCACAGACAGGGTGTTTTCCGTTGATGTCTACTTTTTGGCATGATTGCTAAGTTCCAACACAATACAATAGCATACAGGCATCATTCAATATAGCAACACCCAAATGAATTAAAAATGCACACACAGATTGAAAAACATAAATGGATTGGGCGCATTGTGTGGCTGCTCATGGGCTGTCATGACCATTTATGACCTTGTCCTTATCTGTTATTCATGAGTTTGTTGTCAGCTCTGGTGAAGGAAACTTGCCTCCGATGCTCTTTCGACCTGATGAGGGCATGCGCTAGAGTGTCAAAATTCTACATTTCATTTGGATGCCTCATTTGAAAGATGTTTTCCTACTCATAGTGTTTTTCTTGTTTTTTCTTTTCCACAGTACCGTCTCTTCAGGAATCAATGCATTGACAGCAGTCACCTTAAATCGAGATCACCCGTCCATTTAGAAGGTGGAAAGCACAAAGATCTACACAATCAAGTGAATAGTAACACAATCATGAGTCTCAGGATACATTTTAAAAATGTTTTAAGTAAGTACCAGGTGCATTCCTCATGAATTGGGCTATTCCAGATGAATTTCAATCCCCCCTTGGAAGGCATAACCCAAAGTAATTTCATTGGAACTTACCAGCATGGTACAAATTCCAGCTGTCATTTTAAGCCCTTTTCCAGCTGTAGTATGGAAGGCACAGCCCCACAGATGGGATTCCGGTGGAAAAAAATTACTCTGATTGTCATTCTGGTGGGTTGTGGGTGTGTAACCTATTTGGCTGCTAAGGATGTAAGGGCAACAACTTAATGCAAATTCCATTGGAAATAGTATCTAATTTCGCATTCCAGGTTGGAACCTATGGAAGGCACAAGATGAAACATGAATTCCCAGCGGAAAAAAAGCCGTACTTTCCGGCTGTAAGTAGCAGTAATGATTCTGCTTGAAATGCACAAAAGGCACAAGATGAAATATACATTTTGGCTGAGAAACTTTGAATTATTCCATTTTTTACTGTCCAGTTTACGAATGTTTAATTAAAGCCGTCAGTTTGACCCCCTATTCCAGTTGTGCCTTACATAGTGGTTTTTCCATATAGTCTGATCCCGACTCCCTCCTTCCACTTCACCCGATTCATTGCATCCTCCATCCTCAACCCAACCCAAAGTAAGAGGAATACCAATGGACCAAAAGGTACTTGAGGGCTCAAATTGGAACCTAATAGTGCTGAATTTAATTTTGATTGAATACCTCCTCAAAACTCCTATTTACAATATTCCATAAGAGATTTATTATCATGAACTTGAGCTGATAACTCGTATTGTTACAAGAAGGCACACACATATTTGTTTTCAGTTCTAGAACAAATTACTTGACACTAAAATTATATTGCACAAAAGAATAATAATGTTTCTCCCTTTATGCCTCTGGCAGAACAGAATTACACCAACAATACAGTTCAGTTAAAGTTCAAAGTCCATGTGATTCCTTTGTTATGAATAAAAAGAATCAACATAATTACAATACATTTTTAGTGCAATTAAACCAAACGTTGATACCTGAATTACATTTCACATAACAAGGGTCAGGAATAAATTTCATTTCTGTATTCAGGTTAGAACTTTACTTTAAAAATCATATATCAGTTCAGTGGTTTGATATTTGGTAATTGGGGGGGGGGGGGAATAATTCATTCCGAGCTCCATTTTCCACAGTTATCATTAACTAATGGGCTGCACTTCTATAAAAAAAAATCACAAAATATCAAGCTATTTCTGTTCTAAAAAGTAGGTTTTGGAATGCTTTTTTTATTTAAAATTTTATATTTATGTTACATTTAGGTGCAATGTTCTATGCATTCTCATTTATAGAGGCTGCTCGCCATCAATAAGTGGCATTTGAGAGAATTTATATCCTCAAAAAATCTCCTCCAGTCACTTTAAGAATCATCTCTGTTTTGCAATGATTGACACGCCTGTTTCCCTCCTATGAAAGACTGCTCACCGCACCTCACCTAGAGACTATTCCCTCCGGTTAACGTAGTCTCCTCATAATTTAATCCCTCTTTTCCGGTCTTGCGCTTCTCTAGCCCATGTGGTGGCCTAAGTATTTGGTAGGTCAGCTCGCCATCTTCTTTTCTGCCTTCCTCTCTTTTTCCAGTTTCCGGTTGCCATTCTTCAATCTTTTTGTCCACCAGGGGGGGTGTTGGGAGGGGGGGGGGGGGGGAGGGACGGGGTGTTCTCTTCCCTACCTTCTTACGACTGTCCTTCCCCCGCCATTTTGTGCTTTCTTTCCTACTCTGCCCTCCTTTCTTTTCTGCGTAGTTCGTGTTTTTTCTTGCTTTCATGGTTTCTGACTTTGTTCCCCGTATGTTAGATGAACATTCCCTTCTTCCATGCTCGTTGGACTGTGAAAGACTGCACGCAAGTATATACGCCTCATTTGTGAAAGACGTTGGTGCTTATGGGTTTTCCTCATTCCCTGAATGATGTTGGGATACCAAATAGCCTCGGAAACTGGATCTGGAAGGGGATTGGAACTTGACATAGCCTTCAAAACAGAAGTAGTATCGAGGGTTGAAATCTGGAGAGCAGACGAGTCATCTGTATCATGTCATCTTCAACAAATCCATTGGAAAAACTGCTCAACCAGCTGTTTGGAACCATGCAAAGTGTCTCTGTTATTTCTAAGAACAATTTCAAAATGACGACACAATTTTGACACTGATAAGGTAGTAAGATGCAAGGGCTATAATCTCCCCAAAAATCAGACAAATCCTTGCGAGAATATTGCCATATAGGCCTAGAAAGGACCTGATTGTTGTTATTGCCCCTCTATATGCCCATTTCAATAGGAACTGTGGCAAAAACTATTTTCTAAGAAAAAATTCAGATTTGCCCGCCAATGAAATTCGTAAATTTACACAGGATGTAGTTAGGGCGGCTATATATCCAAATCAGTTGTCAACAGTGTGTCATAATTTTGTTTAAAGGTCCATGCCGATTGCTAATAGCCTCGCCGCAGAAGCCCCATTTTACGGAAGTGAGTCAACATTTTGGTAGTCAGAAAGAAAGCTATTTTTCTCATTTACCCTGTGAAATCTAGAGCCAAAGGATGTTGGCTTTTGGAGTTATAAGCGAAAATGTCCCACATTTTCACCCAATATTAATTTTACACAGTACTCTAGGGGCTTACAAAATCACGTTTTTAGCGCTCGTATCAAAACGGTTTGAACTATCGGCGCGAAACTTCCAGATGGGGTCTGAGGAAGGCCATTCTATGCAAGATGAAAACTTCATTATCCTTAAATCGGGCCAGCCCCCTTAATTTGGTTTGTCATAATAAATGAGACTTTAAAACAGCTGTGTACTTAAGCCTGTTATGAACTCTTGTATCTTTGTACAGGGGCTCTTATGTCCTGAAACAAAACAGGCTTGAGGGAAACTCACTTCTGCTGGAGTTGGCCAAATATCTGCTCCATCTGGGGTTCTACAAAGTTGTAGGATATTCACATTGCCTTAGTAGAAATGCAGGACCAATGATGTGGTTATTGCCATTTAGTCCAACAGCCATGAGACTTCTCGCAGGCAAGTGGTTCCCTTTCGTAGGCAAATCCCTTGGAGGCTTCCTTCGGGTAAGACATAAGCTCTACCAACATGGTAAAGACTGCCCATTGGTTTAAAAAGATGCCTTTCACCAATTTTTCTTAGTCATGAACCTTTCTGGCTTATCAGTAACCATTGGGAAAGACGTTCAAGCGTCTTATAAAATCGCCAGGGTACAACCCCGATGCGGATTATCATCTTGTAGGATGTCCATTTAATCTGTTTTTTTGATAGCCTATTGATATGACCTCCGTATATTTGGCAGTTGTTTCTACGACTACATCTAAGGTTTCTATGTGGGGTCTAACACACTGCAGCCATGTTATCTGAGTGTTTCTGGCACTTCAAAATAAAATGTTTGTTTGCTGTAACGGAGGGAAAATATTAGGGTCGTCAATCAGATTTTTTTTTATGAACTCCACTTAACTTGCCTTGCTCTAAAATGATACAACATGCCCTATTAGGTTTTTTTGCAATAACATAGCAAGGTCTTTTTATTTTAACGTTTTGTGTGTTGTTTGTGATGTTTTTTTCATGTTGATGTTTGTAAATGATAAATCATGGGTCGCTGGAAGGTTTTTTTATCTTGGGTTAATTTGCAGAAAAATGTTTTGGGTTGGCAGGTTTTTTCTAGGTCATTTGCATTATGGCAAACATTTTTATCGTATGTGATGTTTCTGAAGTTCAAGGTTGACCTGCTCTTTCCATGTTTCAATTTCAACTTGTCCCTATTTTTCTGTACTTGTGAGATCATCTTCAGGTTCCGTCAAGATTCTGACAAGTATCTCGGGTTCGACTTGAACAATTCTTATCCATGTCCTGAACATATTGACATCTGCCATTCCGCATATTTATCTTTAAACAGATTGGGTGGGTTTACTTGACCTTACCTTTAATGAAAAAGCAACCAATTTCTGGTTACACTTCGATCATCATCCTATTAGGTGTCTTTATTGTTTTTTAAGTTCTTTGTTTTATCAGGTATCAACTCTGATCAACACATGTTTTACAAACGCATCAAATTGTGGCTGCTCTCCTAATTGCTGGCTTCATACTTTTTGTCGTGCGTCGGCAGTGTCGCAAAACCCACAAGTGTCGGTTGTCTGGTGCGCTACTTGCTGGGTTTTTGTCGCCGCGACAACAATTTCTGTCGCGTGTCGCGGCGACAGTGTCGCGAGTATTCATACTTTTTTCGTGGTTTTTGCGGCAGACGGCTCAACGTCATGGCGCCATTTGTTTACGTAACGTTGGAATAGTCTCACGCCAAATCCCAAAATGAATCATTCTTATCACTGTCGCCATCGCTGCGAGAGTTTTAAAACAACTATGTATACTTCGTGATTTTCATTGGTCATTTTTTTCCGGCATCGGTGGTGTCGCAAAAAGTTGAGTCAAGTCAAAACATCTTCACTGTCTGTCGCAGGGAGCAGCACGACAAACTAATCGATTTATCGGCTTGTCGCAGCTTGTCGCAGCTTGTCGCAGCTTGTCGCGGCGACATGGCAAATTTTATGGTCACGTGTTAAACTACGCTTGCGCTGTTGCCCAAATCACTTGTCGTACGACACTGCGACAGCACGAAACTAGTATGAAACCATGCATATTTACATGAAAAGAAAACATACCATATTACATATTGCTTTTTGAGCTTCACTAGCTCCCCGTGTAGTTTTCGCATAAAATTCAAACTAGCCGTTTTTGCCTTCAAGCATTTGAAGTACCTTGCCGTATTTTTGTCATCTGGTGCTTTGGCACGTGTCAATTACCACCATCATGTTCACTTTGTTCATCATCTAAAAAAGTTATTGAAAATTCCACTGTCACCGTAAATTCACTGGTGAACGCTCATTTCATTTGGCTGCTTCAGCTGTTTGGATTCACTTCCAAATAGTATTCCGCATTATCCCCTCAAGTTCCAAGACTTCAAACGTCAGCTTAAAACTCAACCTTTTTTGTCAGCTTTTCAGTCTCATATCTGTTTTGTTGTGGCCGCCAGCTATAGCTGACAGGACCACTTAGGATCCGTTGTGGCGTGTGGCTGTGTGTGTGTAATGTGTTTGTCACAAATTTGTTAAGTTTTTTAAAATTGACCTCAATTGAAAGTTTAACTTCAATTGGGAACCAAACTTCTTGTCCATGGTGCACATGGGATCCCCTCATAAAATAATAGTGTGCGAAAATTTAATGTTCCAAGAGGGTAGTTTGGTACAGACGAGTGAAGGTTCATGTTGGAATAGAGTCAAATAAAGTTATAAAATCGGTAAGCAGTACCCACAGTGCTGTGGGCAAGAAAGATCACAGGTGCGTGGTGGGAAGAATCGGGGGGGGGGGGAAAGGGGGAATGATCCAGGAAAA
The DNA here is from genome assembly GCA_023653785.1 of Ophioderma brevispina. NCBI lineage: Eukaryota > Metazoa > Echinodermata > Ophiuroidea > Amphilepidida > Ophiodermatidae > Ophioderma > Ophioderma brevispina. The sequence goes on from JAMKCH010023707.1 coordinate 8,922, forward strand.
AAAAATAAAATTGATCTAAATTGACAACTTGAAGTTCAATTGGAACCAACTTTTGTCATAGGTGCACCATGCGTATCGCCTATATTTGTTTGATGAGATTCAAAGGTTCACATGCCAGGGTCAAAGGTCAGGGGCGGCCCACTTATATTTCTTGAATATAGGCGACGCGAAAGCCGAGAACCGGAATTCTAGTTGATTTGTATTGTCAACTTTTAGGCGCTTGGAGTTTCTCTTGAAGATTCTGTGCCTTATACTTTATTATTATTATTCAACTGAGTAAGCTGATCCGGTGTAGTGGTACAGATGCTCCTACATGCCCCAACTGAGAAGTGTAATAAAAATAGTGAAATTGAAATTTGAGGTTTCAATCATAGTGTTTTAAGCCATATTCAGAAATTCTGACATTCTACTGGTCAGACATGGTTATAACATATATCAAGCCTAAGGTGATGTAACAGAATAGTTTGTATCATCTGCAAGAATTGCAGAAGGCACATAGGGAATACTCTGGTCCTATGTCTGTGTGTGTATCGGTGCGTATGTCTGTGGTTAAAATGTTACCCCCTTAATATATTGCATACGTATGAGTTCCGTAAGGCTATGATTGATGTAACTTGGTGGAAAGGAGGGGCCGTGACCTCATGTGACCTTCGTGACGCATGCTCATTGACCTTGGCCCATTCACACCCGTGATTGCAGAGGACTCGCGGTCTGGGGACACGAGTATTTTTATTATTATTATGGTTCCTCAACACAAAATGTTGGCTGTTGGGGGGATGGACACATTGTATTATATAACACCCCTTTGGCTATGAAACTATGAAACACACTGGCACAAAAGAATTTAAAACCAAGAAGAATAGGTGACAAAGTCTTATTTCTGTTCCTTTGAGCATAATTAAAAAAAGGTTGTGTTGTTCAGCTTTTATTTTTTGGCGCTGTGGCTATCGGTTAGCCTTCCGATCGACCAAGATGGGCACCTTGGTTTCCATGGCGAAAGTAATATTTGGTGCTTAGGTGGACCCTAGTCGGGCTGTTCTCTATAGAATGATTTTGGACAAGACCTAATCCAGGTATTATTTATTATCTTCAAATAGACCAGTTTAACAGCAATGTTTTTGTAAACATGTTAGGGGCCTAGTATCTTGAAATAGTTTTCGGCCGGACTGTTAAACCTGGGCAATTGTTCTGTTAGAGTTTTAATACTATGTCCATAACGTTCGCAGGCAAAGATTCGCAGGCACAAAAAGAAGTGACCTAGGATGTTTAACTGTGCTATAGAGACTAAACAAAAACATGATGATAAGAGACACTGGCACATTTGAAAAATAAGTGCACCCTCATGATTTTCAATTTGAAATTTTTCATGTTTTAAGCTTCAATATCATTAACCCTCACCTGACATGATTAAGACCGGAATCAGCGTCCTTATGGGTAAATAGACATTTTATAATTAATGTCATCAGACACCGAAATTGCGTTTACACAGGAAAACGCTGCCATATGCATGTTTCCCACAGCATGGACCCGTTTGGGGTGACGTGTTGGTGACCTTTGTGGTTTTAATATCATGAGTACGGAGCAATGATATTTATGTGATATATACAGTTGTTGATTAAGTTATGGATAGTTAAATATTAGCCTACAAATTACCTGGGTGTCTTTAACCTCTTCCCTATGTGTTTTTTGAGTAATGTTATTTTTTTATGTGTAAAAATGTATCGCTATTTTTCCAATGGTCTAGACTATCATTTTGAGAGCAAATTGAAGACGTTTTCATACTTTGAACATGTTCCTGCCACTTAAAATTAGATAATGATTTACTATTCTGTTTTTGTTTGATATTTTTAAAGGCCCAATTGCTAATAGTTTTCATCCCGCAGATTTTACTGGAAATGTCAAATGTGTGTCTGACAAAGCTCTATTTTTCTCATTTACTCTTGACATTTTACTGTTACAGAATGTTTGGTTTAGTTTGTTATGAGTACCAATATTACTTTTTAGCCACAGTACTCTATCGAGATTCAAATAACATTTTTGCTCTCACATTAAAACGGATTGAATATCGGCACGAAACTTCACAAATGTGGTTTGGGGTGGAGGTCATTCTATCAAGATGAAATCTTTATACTTAATCAGGCCATACCTCTTTAACGGAATCCAATAAAGCACATTAATTATATTTTTGTATGGATCATGCATGGTAAAATACTGGATTCAAAACTTAATAATGATAAAATTGGTTGATTTGCCACCCTTATTTATTGGTCTTGTCTATGAGTTTTTAAAACATGGGCTTGACGTCTTGCCCGATATTTGTTGCAACTCATAGCTCGAGCAATAAATATGGGATCAATCAATCCAATTTTATATAAAGATTTGAGAATTCATTTAACCAATCACAGGTTCATAGCGATTTCGAACCATGACACTTCGGCTTTTCACCTGAAACAGCAATCATCTTAAGCTTTATCCTGTATTTGTTTGTGTTCTTAGGGGTAACATTAGTTGGTGTCTTACAGGATCTACATGGGACCTGTGGATTAGCATAGGTGCAATAGTAAACCAAGGCATTTAGATGATGCTCTGGGCTTATACAAGGTAAGTGGTGGTGGTAATGTAAAGAAGACCCTTTTTACAAGCTTAATACTTCGGCCCAGTGTTTACATGAGCATCACACCAATTGTAAAGTCACCATGGCGTAAAGCTATGGGGGGGGGGGTTGGGGTGTTGGTTTTGTGTGGTGGGGTGTTGTGGTGTTGGGTTGGGTGGTTGTGTGTTTTTGTGTGTTTGTTTTTTTGTTTTTTTTTTTTTTGTGTTTTTGTTTTTGTTCTTTTTTTGTTTTTTGTTTTTTTTAGCGTTTGTTGTTTTGTGTGGGCCCTTGCTCCCCTGCCCTTCCAGGGGGGCCCTGCTCTTCTGTTGGGTTAAATGAATCAACACAAAGACACTAAAGTACGTGCTGTTTTTTTGTATTCTGATAACTTATTATACATAGATCATACGGTCCATTTTCCCCCTCCTTTGGGCACCACCTAAGGGGATGCCTGAAAGGTAAACGTTGGTGAACTAGCAGATATTGTTCTTTAGGCACCAAATTAGGAAATGAATTCATTGGGTCATGATGGATAACAGGTTCAATATAAGCAAGTTAGAATACACTAGCACCGTGTGCATTTCAAGGAGTCAATCATCAAATTTTTGTTCGGAATAGGGCTCAGTTGGTAAACTGGTCTGCACAAGTCAAAATCCAAGTCCCTTCTTTATACATTGATAAAAAAAATACCTCTCTTTGCATCTTACTAGACATCAGGCCCTTACGCAGGGGGGGTGCGGGGTGCGTCGCACCCCCAAATTCCACAAAAGGGGAAAAAAGGTCCACATTTTGCCGATTTTTTTTGATAAAAGGTTCCAAAATTTAGAGAAAATATGATGAAAAGTCCACATTTTTGGTGATGAAGATGTTCAAACGTCCAAAAACGAACCATTTTAGGGGGCTAGGTCCATTTTTCCAAAAAAAAGTGAAAAAAACTTTTTCGAAGACCCCACCCCCCCGTAAAAAATCGGCGTACGGCCCTGCTAGACATGTATAGACCTAGTGCACAGTTTCCCCCCAGGGTGTTTTTTAACCATCCCATAATGCTTGCAATGTGCCTATAGTGTACTGTAGAAATCCATTTCAGCACTTAGGATAAAAAAGAATTCAAGAAGTGTCAAGGACGCACAACATTTCATGATCATGATAATATTTTTTTAGAAGTAACAAAGTACTAGTTCACCAGGTTTTTATTTGTTAGCAAATAGGATTTTTTGTGGGAGGGTGTATCGGATGACCCGTATTTAAGTGTAAATTTCCCAAATACGGTCATTGTGGATGGACTCTTACACCCTCTGTTTCCCCTAATTTCCCACAGTTTCCCACAGTTCGAGGACGGTGACGTAGAAATAGTAACAACAATACCAAAATGATTCCAGAGTATTCTAGTGTTTTTTTAAATACAATGCTTTAAACATAATTTGTCCTAATAATTCTATACCAAAATCACACTAAACATTGACAAGCGATGTGAAAATATGTTATCTGTTTTTATCTAGAGTTTCTTTAAGTATGCATGTAGTAAATATTGATTCAATCTTTTTCTGGTCTAGTTGTTCTTTATTTGGTATGCTACCTTTACCATATTGGCAACCCTGTCGTGGCGATACCATGCAGTGAAATTTATAGAATACTTCCATCCCGAAGTGCGAGACTAAAACCCTTGACCGATGCTTCTAGTAACATTTTTAAGGTACTATTGGTTAAATTGACCATATCTTCACTATAATTTCAAGGTGTATGAATTTTGAGCATCCATAAGTGTGTCATATGTGATGCAGATAAAGATACTCAATGATTTATTACATTGTATTGGCTACAGAAGTGTCTCAAAAGTGAAAACAACAGGTGCTTCATCTAAAACATGTTTGAATTTTTTATTTGGCTCCTATATCAAATGAGAAATTTCAAGAAAGGTTATTTCCAATGTTTTTTTAATTGATTCTAATGGTGTATGTGTTTTGATGTTATGAGCACATGCTTGTATCAGATTGCCTCATACAGTGAAGTCCACTGGTTATTTCTATCCATTTAAGGTCAGAAAATACATCAGCGAAAAATAAAATTACAATTGCATAGTTAGGCACATTAGCCAAACAGATCAGATGTTGAAAACTTTCCTAAACTTTATGAGGACGTCAAGGGGGTTTGTGAGGCTTGGAAACACAGAATGCCCCTTTAATTCTTACATTAGGGGGGTGATCCCTCTGGAACCGTTTTGTGAGTATTATTTTAATACTTGTGGAAATATTTGGGGTGCATTGAGTAGTGGGAAAATGCTCTTCGTTTCATCTGATTTTGGGTTCTTTTACCCCCTGGACATGGGTCCCTGAAGTGATATCAAGTTTTTGAGCATATTTTGGTATATAAGACCAGTGAATATGGTTTATGTCTTTCCATGCTATGGTTTCTACATTATTGTCCCCGCGAACGGAGTTCCGAACGGGGAATATGAATGAAGCGCGTCCGTCCGTTCGTCCGGCCGGCCTCCGTCCGTGATAAAAATGTTAACCCATGTTTGAACACGATTTTTCTCTGGAGTGCCGTAAGGGCGACCATGATGCAACTTGGTGGAAAGAAGCGGGTTGATGAGTTCTTGACTTTGATTAGATTTTGGCGTAAAGGGTATCCTAATAAGTACATAAGTTGCATAATTTATGAAAAATGTTCCTGCAAGGCCTTGGTACAAGTTTTCTGGAGTTCTGTAAGGTGGATAATGATGTAACTTGGTGGAAATAGCGGGCTTAAAGTTTCTCAACCTGATTAGATTTTGGCATATTTCGGGCAAATTGCGTATGCAAATGAGCTAATAAATATGGCAAAAATCAGCGAATTGCTATATTTTTTAACGGTACATCGGATACTCAAAATTTCCTGCGCTGCATGAAAAGAATATCATGGGGCACATCTTTTTTGCAATGATATGAAAGTATGTGATATATGCGGCGTAGGTATGCAAATTAGCTAATTAAATATGTAAATTGCTGTATCTCTGAAACAGTATGTCTGATATGCAAAATTCCTTCGCTACATGAGACTACTATGACCATAGGGGATTTGCAATATTAAAGTATGTGATATTCGGCGTAGGTATGCAAATTAGCTACTTAATATGGCCTAATTCTGTTCTCTGAAACGTTACGTCAGAGTTTTGTGGGAGGGGGTTGTTGTTTTGCAGGGTGTTTAAGTGGAGGGCCAATAGCAAAAATAAGCAAGTTACTTGCCAAATCACTACAAACTAAGCACACAATTGATTTTTTGGTAGTTTTTAATGATAATACACAATAATTCAGAGGTTGCTAATTAAATTTGTTGGCGGTACCTCAAAATCAAGATGGCGTCAAATGGCCGCCGTTTTTGGCTAACGACATTCTTTTGAGGTAATGGTCCTATGTGATCTTGCCATCCACCTTTTCTTTCTTGGTGGCTAATATTGAATATGGAATTTGAAATTTCACATGTTTATACCAACCTTTGTGTGGGTTTCATTGTTTATCGCCCCTCTCCTACCACCACCGCAAACCCACCGATTTGGGTCCAAAAAGGCATATTTGTGCCATTTTTTTTTTCAAAAAATGATGCGTACTGCAATACATTTTCCCCCCATATATCCACCTTGTTCGTCATACTTGGATACAACAAGACTTCTCAGAATTTGCCCTCATATAATAGTGCATTCGTGTTGAACAGCACAGGATCAGAGCTAGTTTAACTTAAAAGTTTATTGTGTCTAAGAATGAATAGGGGTCTTAATCAACAAAAAACGCATATTTGCCACATTTTCTCTAAACACATAACCAATGTGTGTGTCCATACATATAATGCTATATTACAGTTGTTGATGAACTAACTATAAGAAAGGTTTTTTTCGTTGTCTGCAATGGCCTGCTGATTCTTTTTTACGTAACCTCTAAATTCCATGGCGGCCAAAATGACCGCTGCTTTGACAAAACAATGTTTTTTAAGATACGGGTTGAAGAAAGCCTCCATCAGCATGTTATTGGTGCATTTTAAGCAAATCAACTTCCTATGCAGGATTATACCATGCTTGATGGGTTTTTTAGGTGGTATACTTAAATTATGCAGCAAAAGGTGAGTTTTTGGATGTTTTTTTTATCAAAAGAGATCGAAGACAAAGAGACATTTTTTTCTACATCAATTAAAATTCTTATCATGAGTATAATTACTTTGTAGCACTTTTTCCCTATAAAATATGAACACTGGTGAAAATGCCAGCTCTACAACTAATTCCCCCGTGTAAAAAAGTTATATCGGCCCAAAGTAAAATGGTCCAATCCACAAAAAAACAGTTTTTAGCACATCTATATAACATGCAAGTTCCTTAAATGATCAAGTACCTGTACTCTTCTAAATTTTAAGGTTTGTACTGAATCAAGAAGTATAATAGCATCCAAAATGGCATCCCAGGAACCCTAAATGACTGCTGTTTTCACTTTAAAAATTACTATTTTGCATAGCTCTTCAATAGAACTCTACTTAACAACTGCTTATAGCATGCTTAACTGCTACAAGTTGCTCATTTTCAAATATGCAATTTGCCAAAAAGTGTGAGAAAACTATATTTTGAAGTGGCTACAATATTTCTCATCCTATGAATACAGACATGATTAAAACAAATTCATTTTGTCCTTTATCGGCATGTTTCGTATTTTTTTTCCAAGTATTCTGTGAAGAATACTACTACGTAATACTTTAGTAGATATCATCTGTGTGTGACTTTTATATCTGTGAATTTTGCTTGAATCAATATTTTTAATGATCTGACTCATTCTCAGGATAATAAGCTGCATTGATAGGTCTGATCTGCACTCCTTTGGACAAGTGCAAACTCTGTACATTTCAGTCCATGTTCTTGCACCCACATTAGTTGGTAGTGCAATCGGCATTTTATCTCCAAAGCAACATGTCATCCCAAAACAACAGATGGTGCTGGTAGTATGTCCATCCAATCAATTTGGAACTTGTCAACTCGTTGTTTGGGGCTACATTGTCGTGGGAGCTGCCTTCGACTGTTTCCATTCTGGACTCGATCAGCTCATTTTTGATTGATTTGTAGGGTATCACAATGCATTCTGTTTTTGATGCCTTGAGGCCTTGTTTCATTATGATTTTAATTATTTGCTCTTGTAAGCAGGCCTTCGGAAGATTTGGCAAATGACTTGAATTTCCGATGAGAAGGAAAGGAAACAGGTCGTTCACCAGCCACTTTATCACACAGAGTCTGCATGTTCTGCAGATGAACCTGATCAACATGAAGACTTAGCAATCATCCTGAACCAGGGCTAATCCAATTTGGTTCAGCAGAATAGCAGACTATGCAAGCTCAGACTAGCTTTTTGCCAATTGCCAAACGTGCACTACGCAAATTCGCTTCAATGACTAAGCCCAAAGAAGTACTCAATTAAGAGGGTGGGGCATACACTGGCAATCGGTTTCAAATACTGCAGTCAGTGCAATGGACCTATGGTTTAACATCGATAAATTTCTTGAGGTATCCACTCGGACCACCGCCCTATTCACTAGAAATAGATGGTGTCCTGCAAACATCAAAGGGACTTCAATCTGAACTTAGCTATTTCACATAGGAACAAGCATTATTTATATGCAAAAAACACGATTTGCTTGAAAATTGAAGGGCGCCCTCCTCAGGAAATCTCTGAGTCAGCCTTTAGTTGACTAGTGAAAGACTCAAGTTGCTAGGATTATAGATGTGCCGTGTGACGTGTATTATTTGCAACATTGTTATCCTCATGCGATGGATTTTACACCAATATTCCATGCAGTTTTAATCTTTATTGGAGGAAATTACATGATCGAAGACTAATCCTGCATGCACACTATGCTTCAGTTCTGGTACACTAGCCGATGTTGTCGTCATACCATTCCCAGATGCAAAAATGTTTTTCCGTAGTTAATTTGTAATCTATTCACTATATTGTATTGCATAAATTAAGCTACAGAAAAAATATCGCGTCCTGGATACCGGATGCCATGGTATTGGCCATCATCTCTGTGGACTGGTATGGATTTCAAGCACATGTCTATTTCTGACAGAAACTGCATCTAGAACATGTTACATCAATGTTACAGCCTTGGAAAATTGGGAAAATCAGCATGAATGAGCTTATATAGGAGCTCATTCCCTTACAGGCTGTATGTTTGCTTTCAGGGCAAAGAGAATGTATGTATTGTGGCTACTAGAAGATCCACATTCTCTGAAGCCTTTGTATGCCTTTTATGCAGGGTCCAAGAAGTTACGTCCAGCCCTATACTTACAGGTCAATGATCGCGGTCCACCATGTTTAGTTCTGGAAGATTTGATCCAGCCCTAGAAATTATATAGAATGATGTACTCTGTGGCTCCAGCCAAACTTCTTCTTGCCATAGTGACTTACGTAAAAAAGGTACTGAGGGCCAACTACCAGGCGTACATCATAATAGGCACTGTATCACTTGAGGCACAAGACCTTCCATCTCCACACACCATGGATGGATTGTAACATCTCCAGGTGAAATTCAAATTGATTGGATGGATGTACTGCCAGCACCATCTGTTTGTATCTGGAACCCGGGGGCACTCACAATGAATGATATGGGGTAAGGCGGGCGCTTCCAAACCCATGGCATTCGGTGACAGGACGAAAAATAAGGGGTTTGGGGCGACAGACAGACAAATTTGTTAAAAATAGCGTTTTCTAGTGACGATTTTGCAAATTTCAAAAAAGTGGGTCTTTGGGTGAGATTTTTTGAAAATTTTCTAAACATAAGTCTTTGGGTAAAAATTATCAAATTTCGCCCAAAATAGGGGTCTTTGGGTGACAGTATATAATTTAAAAAAATATGGTTAAAAATTTTTTGTGGGAAATTTTCAAAAGTTTCGTTGGTGACAACGATGCTGAAAACAGGGGTCTTAACAGCCTTGCACCCCACTAAGTGGGTGGGTAAGGATTTGCACTCCTCCAAAGGGGCAATGACCCAGCCTTATTAATGCAGATATTTAATACTGTAGTATTCTTTGCATATAGTTGGGAGGAACCAATACATATCTGAGGCAAGGAAAAAAAGACTGGTTTCATCGTGTGTATATTGAATAAAGTATGCAATAATGCAACGTCAAAATAATAGTTTTTATCACACTTTCTGGCAAATTACATATTGAAATGGCAATGCAGCGGTTGACACTTTGCTACCCAGTTGCTAATGTAGAGTTCGATAAAGAGCTTATGTAAATATGAAGTGAAAACATCAAGTAGAAAATTTGTTTTGCTTTAAAATGAATAAACACATGCTAGATGGAGGTGTTTCTTTAAATATTATCCTAAGAAGGCTGTAATTTGTGTCAAAACCGCGCCATTTTGGGATTTAAAAAAGAGGTACGCGCAAAAAAATACTCAGTAAGGCCATTGCAGCAACTGAATCCAGCATTTATTATAGTTAGGTGATCAAAAAACTGTCATATAGCATTTTATAAGGTATTGACACACACATTTGTTCATGTGTTTAGAGAAGTGTGCAAAAATGGCGTTTTTTGTGATTAAAGACCTTCATTCATTCTAGACACTATATAACTTTCAAGTTACACTTGCTATGATCCTGTGCTTTTCGCACAACTTCGTATTATATGAGGGCAAATTCCTGAGAAGTCTTGATCCATTTATGAAGAACAATTTTGAATATGGTGGAAAATGTTTTTCCGTACGCCATCATTTTTTGAAAAAAATGGCATAAATATGCCTTTTTGGACCCATAACACGGTTTATATAACAATGAAACCCACACAAGTTGGTATCATCATGTAGATAATTAATTATCTTCAATATGACACCAAGACAAGGTGATGGAGACTCACATTGCATTACCCTCAAATACTGTGTTGCCAAACGTCAGCCATTTTGCCGCCATCTTGGATTTCGAGGTGACCGCAACAAAATTTCATTACACACCTCTGAATTATGTGTTGTATTATCATAAAAACTACCAAAAACTCAAGGTGTT
>JAMKCH010023708.1:0-73736 GCA_023653785.1 Ophioderma brevispina
ATAATACAATAAACCAATAGCAATTCACTGATAATAATAATATAGTAATATAATAATAAATGGGGGTCATAATAATAATAATGTAGGTACCATATACGTCTGGTGCCTTGTTTTTTTAATAATAATGCAAAAAAAAAAAACTGGCATGTTTAGAAGGCACATTGTCCACTTTAACCACATTGTAATTTGGAAATAGCAAATCATGAGGTACAACTACAACAGTCAGCCGGTGATACATCGCAGATCATCAGCAAGTACCTATTAACAGAACCTAGCGATGCAACGTCAAAGCGAGAGCGTTTATCGCAAGCCATAACGGCCATAACGTATTGCCGCAAACCGTTTGCGACATTTCGTGGCAACGCGTTGCGACATTTTTCGGCAACGCGTTGCGAGAAAGTTAGCAACGCGTTGCGGCGGTCGGCCAATAGATACTGACGAATTTCTGTGACGTATTCAAAAATAAACCACAACGCGTTGCAAAGTTCACAACGCGTTCTGGAAACTTACAACGCGTTGCAAGCCTTCATAACAACGCGTAATGCGAGAAAGAACCACATTCACAACGCGTTTTGCGGAAAACTGCGATTAAAATCCACACGCGTTGCGAAGGTTCACAGCCATAAAGGGTTCATAACGTATTGCCGGAACGCGTTGTGAGAACGTAGCAACGCGTTGCGGACAAAGTTTTGGCAACGCGTTGCGGCGTCGTCGGGCCAATCAAAATCAATTGCATTTCTGTGACGTAATTTAAAAAAATAGAATCCACAAACGCGTTTCGGCAATCCGTTATGACCCTTATGGCCTTCACACGCGTTGCAAGCCCTTTCAACAACGCGTTGCGACTTCACAACAGTTGTAAACTTCACAACGCGCTGTGAAGGCAATAAGGGTCCTAACGTATTGCGCAACGCGTTGTGAAGGTTTGCAACGCGTTGTGAAGGTGCACGCGTTTGAGATTTATATTTTTGAAATACGTCCACAGAAATTAATGATTTTGATTGGCCGACTCCGCGCAACGCGTTGCCGAAATGTCGGCAACGCGTTGCTGAAATGTTCTCAACGCGTTGCCGAACTGTGGCAACGGTTGCCAAATGTCGCAACGCGTTGTGACTTTCTCCAACCGTTGCGGCAATACGTTAGATGACCCTTAGGCTTTTGGACCAAATAGCAAACGCGTTGTGAAGCTTGCAACGAGTTGTGAAGCGTGCACTGCGGTTGTTGGAAGCCGCAACGCGTTGTGAATGTTTGCAACGCGTTGCAAGTATCTTAGCAACGCGTTGTGGGGTCTATTTTTTATTAAATACGCACAGAAATTTCAGTGTTTTTGATTGGCCGACGTCGCACCGCTTTGGACGAAATGTCGCAACGCGTTTGCGTACTTTCTCGCCACTCGTGCACAATACGTTATAGCCTTTATGGCTTGCGATAAGCGTTCTTTAAAAGTTGAGAAAAAAGGGACAATGACCTTTAAATTATAGATTAAGCGTTAAAGCTGTAACGAGAAATTTCAAAAACAGGTGTCCCGAAAAAACATGTGAAAAAACTCCTACCTTCGGCACCGGTGAAAGCTTCATATAACAATATCCCCACCCGCAGAATCAGCTGAGAACCGTTTTCTCCCGGTACAAAAACTGTGAAATCTCAACCTCGCATATGAGCAATACGAAATTCAGCGTAGATGTTTTCTATTGAAATATCAGCACATACAAATCAACCCTTGCTTTCATTTTCAGTTATTGCTGCAACTAAACAAAAGGCAAGGAATCTGTTGAGCATCTAATCCATATGAAATTACTACACATCACAGAAATATGGATATCTTGAAATCTCTCGCCATACAATAATACAATAATACATGTATATCATACAAGAATCTATACAAATATAGGCGAAAATACATACACATATATATACACACATATATACACACACATACCCATACATATAACCTATACACATCCATTTACATACATCTATACATACACATACATAGGACAACACATAATACTTAAGTACATATGTACATCAGTACACATACATACACAAGCACATGTACACACGCATGTACGTACATATACAAACACGCATCTGTATACATATACATATGTACACATACACATACATACGTACACACACACACGCACGTACATGAACAGACACACGTGTATATATATACACACATACATCTTACACACAGTGTTAAACATACACATAAGAGCTCATGAGTGCAAATGGATTTATACGTATAATATACACGTATAATATTTATAAGTATAATATTTGTGCACATACAAATACAAAGCATGCATAAAATGACTAACCATTCATAAGTAACCAAAGGGTGCACTGAGCCAACCCCACAATGCACCAGTTTCGGGAAACCTCACCCCAATAGGTCACATTATCCCACAAAAATCCAACTCCCAACCCACAAAAACCTGGACTTCCACGCCCATTCCAGCCTACAAAGCGTCAGAACCCAGGGAATTTTTTACATGATCATGAAATGTCTTGTTGTTCCCGAACTTCTGGAACACCCCTTATCCCCAAGTACTGACATGCGTTCAGCACAGTACAGCACAGGCACATTGCAATGCATCATGGGATTGATCCAAAACACCCTCTGATAAGTAACAGTCCCATAGCAGAGGGTTTTTTATACCTTAAGTCGTAATAACATAGTGATTCATAACATGAATTTCCAATAAAAGTCAACATTTGACTTTGATATTTGGCTGAGGCAGCATCATTGCCTTGCCGTTCCAAGTGTGTAAATTTCTGATCCATAACTGAAGCTCCTGCCGAGCCTGTAAGCTTATCTTCATGAAATCGTTGTAATCTTTCTCCGAGTTCTGGAGAGCACGATTCAAATCTTGTTGTAGAAAACGACAATAAATGACTGCCGGCATAACGGCCCATTTGGTCGATATCATCAAGCCTACTGTGCTTGATACTTGACGAATTGTCAAACGAACCGTCGAAAGCAGAGACTCTATTTGGGCTAAAACGCTCACAAATTTTGGTCTGCGGTAAGAAGATTTCCACTCCTGAATCTAACAGAAGAACCGAGGAACTCTGCCCCCGAGTGTTCCGGAACTAACGAGCTTTTCCATATTTACCAGAATCCGAGTTTGAAAGAAACTCCACTGCGAACCTCGCTTGTTCGGGTCGCTGCCTCTGCCGAGGACGCTACTATTTAGTACATCGTCCTATATTATAATTAGTCATCGAATCCCCCTTTGTCTCACTGTGCGCATGACTGGCTTTTTAATACTTTTGTAAAAATTCCCGGCGCACTTGTCAGACCAAAGGGTAGAGCGGAAAATTGCATAACTTGGCTTTTCCAAATAAAACGAAGAAATTTCCAGATGTTGCTTGTACACGGTATCGAAAAATAAGCAGCTTTTAAAAGTCCATGTCACCATGAACTCGCACCGTCCGTATCAACTGATCGCATCTGCAAGTTTTCCTCTTGAAATCTTTTTTACATGAATTTGTTCAAAGGACGAAGATTTATTACAGGTCGGAATATCTCCCGTCTGTCTTTGGAACTAAACTAGGCGCGAAATAACTGGCCTTTGACAGGCGTGGCAACTTAACCGCACCTTTTGATAGAAGTTTGTCGAACTCTTCTTGCATTATCTTTTGTTGGCAGAATCCTTCACTACCGTAATTGGTGCCACTTGTTGATGCGGTGTGGCGAATAACTCCAGGTGATACCCTTGGATTGTTTCCAAATAAACTGATCGGTTGTGTCTCTGCCACCTGTTTACGGGCCGTTTCAGTGATCCTGCTGACTGTCACCTTCTTTGTTGACTTTATTTCTTGTACCAAACGGTGTAACTGCGTCCCCTGTAGGAGCTGTTTTTTTGTTGAGCCCTTGTCATAGCTACTGCGCAAAAAATTGGATGCCCTGACCCTTTGGACGTCTCTTATGAACTATCCTTTGTTCAGAATCATATCCTTTACCACCTGACTTGTATCCTTGTTTGTTTGATTCCTTATCGCGAAAGGTAGATTTGCGCAATCTGAGATCCGTCACGTACTTCATTTCCTATAGATTCCTCTGCTTCGTCTCCTAGTAAGTACTCAGTTACTGGTACGTCCTTATTAAACAACAGCTGTACTTCTCAGCGACCTGAGGTCTAATGAGCTCCTGGCGTTGCATAGACATGTAACTGAGCACTTACCCAAAATTCACAATGGGAAAGGTGACTCAACAACTGACGTCGGTCAAGCTCGCCTCTGAACTGGTCCAACCATCTCAATTGCCCTCATAAGAGGAGTTTTGACTGCAGCGAATTTATGTTGCGGTCTCAAGAAAGCTTTTACTTTCCCACGAACATAGTCCTGGATCTCCCTGTACACCATGCTATTAAGCCTTGGCCCTTTAGTGAAAGACTTAATGTTTTCTGGAGGCTTATATTCTTTCTGTAACTCACCAAACTTTTCCCTCTTTATTTTATTTTTGGGGGTTTTTTTTTTAAACTGCCTTGGTACACATTGCTCTGGCCAGTATTCAGGTACTGGGCTGTCACCCACGTTATTAATCTTTAAACATTCCCCAAGCTTTAATGTTCGCTCTTGCAAAGCTGGAGCTTAGGTGAATCCGGGCCCGGTACATGATTACCGAATCTCCGGCGGATTTCTAAACAACATGGATCATGACTTGCATCTAAAATCTGCTCGTGTAGGCTTACACGCCAAACATTAACACCACTTTCCGGCGGCGAAACTTGGTCAATCGCTCGGCCATACGGGCTCTAGACGATGCTGCACAGCCGGAGAAATAAGCGATGTCATGGGACGATACGGAACACGATTCACTCGACTCGGTGCCATTTCGTGGCACATAATTTAGGTAAATTCCCGATCTCGCGAAGTTCGAGATTTTAGCGGACGATACCACTCTCCGCACAAGGGGAGTTCTGAGTTAGATTGAGATGGGAACGGCCACGGTAACATTCCAGGAATGGCCGGTGTGGCCTTCGCCGTAACTTCTGCCGCTTTTGATGGGCCGCGCTTTCACGTTCGGTAGATAACTCAAGTGGTTTTGAAACCGTGTGTGGAATATTATTAGTGATCCTCCTAGATTCTTATCATATCTCCTACCTGACGCTCTCCTTTTCGTGGACAGACTTCCCCTGATCTACAGGTATTTACTTTACTCCCTGTTGGTTTAGAAGGTACTTTAGAAAGTACTTTCTCTTTAGCCTTAGCCCCGGTATACGTGTAATAACTGCATATATCCACCACATGTATATAACAACAAAAGCACCAAAGAAGAAAATGCCCACCGAGTCACTCAAGCGATGTGGGGGGCGGCGCGCTCTATGTACATCCGTCGAAGGGGGCTTATTTTGACAAGACAGTATTCAGAGTGAGCACTGTATTATATATGATGCCGATGGGACTATTCCATTCATTCCTTTTAAAAAAAAAGGGTGTTTTATAGTCGGAGGGGCCATAACTGACAAATACGGATTTTATACCTTATCTACAAGGAACAAGTTCTGCAAGATAATTCATCTCATTTTCATCGTCGAGATGTTTTCAAACTAGTTTATCGGCATGAAATTACAATCATGGGATCCACAGACTATTTGTCAATATAGAGTTTACTGTTAATGCCAACAGTCTTGATAACAGCTTTCTTACCTTCACGATAGCTTTGCGTTTTAGCTGGGGCATCAGTTTAGCACGTTCAACTTGCATCTCGTGGGGCAGATGAGGGCTTATTCCATATTTTGCGATCCGATTTTATAGGATTTCGGCTCCTGCAAGAATCCTGTTACGATGCGCATGAAAGCAACTTGGCAATTATATGGTTGGAGAGCTTCCACGTTTACCTTGGAGGAAGACGATGGGACGTTTTGGCGAACATTAGTTTATCCGCATCAACCATGTTCATGTTGTTCTTCAGGAAAGAGCGCAAAAACGGAACCCGCTTCAATGCCATAGAAAGCAAATTAGATTTCTTACTATAAAGTTCAGCACTGATTCTTGCCTTCCATACTCCTTCAGTCCCTTTTCATCACATTCGAAGTTGCGTGGACTTGTTCATCCCGCAGCACTCTCATTCATTATCTATATGATCTACGCTCAATGTTAAACCAGTGAACCTTCATGTTTGCTGATCGTAGAGAATTCGGATCGCAAATTCTCCAATTGACTGGTACCGCGATCAAAATTTCCTTATTGACCTCTTTCATTTCTACCAGGAGAGAACGTCAAGCTCATCCATCATGCGAGAGGTATGCAGGTAACGAGCTGGTAACGTTAATAACACTATTGAAGAAATGTCTCGTCGAGAGCGCCACTAATAAGGTTAGTTATAATGGGGGTCAGTCTAAGAGAATAAGCGCAGCTATACTAGCTGGTAGGCGTGGGATTTAACTGACATTGGTATGACGTGGCGTAAACCTCTATCGCTAACCCGTACAAGCGTAGTGTAATATCTACTGTAGTCCAACGATGCAAGAATGATGTACAATCATTCTATCAAATATCCATGATGAAAGCCTGAATAAAACTCAGTTTTTAGTTGTAGTAGATACCAGTCATGTTTTCTTCAACGAAGATACATAATAAGAATTTCTCAGTCGATTGAAATTGGCCCAGGGCATCTCAAAAAGGTGGAGCGAGGTTTACACGCGTGCCACATTTGTCCGCCATCACTGTAGTGTTTGAACTAACAGGCTGCAAAGGCCATGTGGTGATTCCTGCTCGAAGAGGAATCTTCCGGCCTAGCGACAGACACGATATGTCGCCCCACATGAAGTGATTGCGTGTGAAAGTACACTGCAAACCGTGAGTTTGCACTGTTATAAAACCACTTTAAGGACTCAAGGTGGTGAGTTGTGATATGTGCATTAGTGCGTTTTGAGCTGGTAGAGAAATACTTAGACTCACGTAAACATTTCGAAAGTGAGGGGCTATGTTTGCCACCCGATATTTTGATGTTAACATGTACATGGGTTCTTCTTATCGTGTCCAAACACTGTGGTTTCTCAAATATGATCCAGCCAGAGATTGGTCCAACGTCTGGCTGCTTCACTGAATTCCGCAAGGTCCTTGTTTGTGCATTGTTGCTCCAGCAGTGGGCAGACCAAGAGGTGTTCCATTGTCTGTGGTGCTGTTCCACAACCACAGGTAGTGTCTTGATCGGCTTCCAGGTAGCCCCAGACCAGGTAACTTTAAGCTGACTTTGGCTTCACGGTTGCGTAGATGGAAAGCACACACCTGTGTCTTAGATGGATTTGCACATAGGTGGTTTTCTTCATTATAAGGAGTGAGTTCATCCAAAGCTTTGGATAGTCTCTCTTCAACAACTGTGAAGTCGGCATCTTGTGCGCTAATTCCAAGATCGTCTGCAAAAATAAAACGACAGGTTCCTGCACTCCTAGGTTGGTCGCTGGTATAGATGTTGAACAGGAGAGGTGCGAGCACACTCCCTTGTGGTAGACCATTCTTGAGCCTGCGCCATCGGCTCTTCTTCGCTCATAGCTGGACAAAGAACATCCTGTTTGCCAGCAATCCTCGGATAAGCTCAGTCAAGCGGATGTCCTTGGTAATTTCCAGAATCTTATGGAGTAGGCATCTGTGATTAACAGTGTCGTAGGCTGCTGTCAGGTCGACGAACACAGCTCCGGTTACCGCACCCTTCTCGAAACCATCCTCAATGTGTTGAGTTAGGTTGAGTACTTGGCTTGTTGTTGATTTGCCTGGCCGGAAACCTGCTTGTTCTGGTATAAGGTGTTCGTCTATCACATGTGCGATACGATTGAGCAGGAGACGTTCAAAGAGCTTGTAGGTATGGCTGAGGAGTGATATTGGTCTGTAGCTCTTGGGATTGGATGGATCTTCCCCAGGCTTAGGAGTGCCATAACATGTGCTTTCCTCCAGATCTTTGGGAACCTGTGGGAAATAAGGCAGCAATTGTAGAGCTCAAGAAGCCATCCCTTTGCTACTGGGCCGAGATTTTTCAGCTGCTCAGTTGAGATGTTGTCAAGGCCTACTGCTTTTCCTGGTTGAAGTTTAGTAATACCGAATTCCAATTCGTCCATGTTGAAGGGGCGAGTGAAACCAGGGTCGCCACTAAACCTCTTACGGTCTAGTTTGATCTTCTTGGGCTTCTTGCTGCACTTGCCATTTAAAAGCAGTTGGTGGCCAACTTGGTTGGGTGTGACATTTGGCTGCTGTGGAGGTTCTGTTGGATCCCCTCGGAGCTTTCGGATGGTAGACCATGCTTTCTTACTGTTATGGGTCATATCGGTGGATTCAAAGTGTGCCAGGTTTTGATCTTTTCTTGGGAGATCCTCTCCGAAACTTCCTCGCCTTTAGCAGTTGTTTCAGCCGAAAAAGGATCATTATCAAACATGGTGATATACTCTTGATATTCTCTAGCACTTTCCTTGGAAAGGCCTGGTATATATTCCGTCCTACAGCCTCTGGGTATGAGTCTCCGGGCAGTCTTGTTCACTAGTTGGGCAAATTTGTCATAGTTATGGGGTTTTGGAGCAATCCTCTTCACGTTCTGATCCAGGTCATCAGTGAACCCTTGCCAGTCTGCTTTTCCTGTAGTTAAAACGACGCTTAAAAGGCACTTTGTTTGGCCTTACTGCAGCGTTGACTTGGGTATCGATTGGTCGATGTTGGGTTAGTGGAACAGGATCCAGAACAATCTTGCTACACAGGTTAGAGATGTTTTTACGAACAATAGCTAGATCAGGGTTGTAACCTCTCTTCTAACGGGTGCTGGAAATGCTGGCGGCAGCTTAGATTCGTGAAGGAGACGTAGATGTTGACTGTCTATCCATTCTTCGACAGCTTGTCCGTCTTTGTTAGTTTCATTGTAGCCCCATTGGGTACTATGGCTGTTGAAATCGCCAATGAAGAAGTGAGGTTTGGTGGAATTCCCAAGGGTGAGTTGAGGGTGATTGAAGTCTATACTGGTGGAGGTTTGTAGACGGATTTAACTATGACAGAGCTAAGCTCAATGGTGAGGATTTCGATGTTGTTGTCATCAGACATTGAGGTTGCTTCTACTGCAGTGCCTGTTTTCACATAATATAGCACTTCCATATTGTCGATGTGGTCTCTCGATGGCAAGGACCATTCCTGGTATGGTTGGGCGGTGGTTATCGATTCCTCTGTGGGTTTCCTGCAGACATAGGACATCACATTGGAGATTGTTACACAAATCAGTAATGATGTTACTTTTTGCATTGGAAAAACCCTCCACATTCAATGATGCTACAGTCAAGGCAGACCTTAGAAAAGGCCTGCGCTGAAATCTAGTCATGATATGGGTATACTTGAGAAATGATGTTAAACGAAAACAGTGTTTGGTGTTGTAGAGATTAGTTCACTGCTAACAGTTACTAACAGGGGAGACCACAAGACGGTTCTCTACTTCTCCCCCATGTACATGGGTAATGGTGCACAATGCATGTAATGTTGTTGTAAAACTTATATATGATAGTTGTTACTTTGAGTTACTCACATAGTTTGATACATGGAAATTGAGCGTGTCTTACAGCAGTATGGGTTTATTTTTTATGTTTTTTGTGTAAAATTTTTTTTTTTTTTTTTTTTTGGGGTGGGGGGGGGGGGTCATCGACCTTGGTCTAGGGGGTTGTGAAATTCGGTGAAAATTGGTCTAGAACCCCCATACATGTAACTAGTAATGTAAATAGATTCTTTGTTTGAACTTTCCATATAAGAATTACAGAGCTATGACTAATGACCTCCCATAGACCCCGTAGCCCTCAGTCACATTTTGCGTTCCAATTATGCAACGAATATTATAGATGGTGCAACCAGTGTATTTTCGTTCGGGTTCTGTACCATTAGACGAACAATTTGACACCATTTTTATAACGAACGGATATATCTGAAAATTTACCCCCATTGTGACCTTGAACCTACTTTGGTCATAATTATTGAACAACAACCTGCAGATAGGGCCAAAATATACCTTTTTTTTAATCCTGGAATGTAACGAAACACGTTGGTAAACTTTTCGACGCGTTTTGATACTTTCATATTTTGACCCCTCTATATAAAACCTTAACCCCTTAAAATACATGTTCGACTCCTTTGATTGTATAGACTTTGATATGTTGTTTTTAAAGGTATTATCAATACAACTGTGGAATGTGATTCTTTCTATGTTGCAAGTAGTTTTGGGTTAAGGCCAATTCATCTATTTTTACTGGCCTCCTAGGTCTCGACACCGGCAAGTCATTATCCCTTTCTACCATTTTAGCTGTGATCGCATGTGTTATTCAATATCGGCTGAGGAAATAAGGGCAACCAAAAAGGAAATCATTGGGAAGATATTTGCTTCTAAACAGTATTCATAGAGCCCAGGCTGATAATACCTTCCTCTTCCAAGGTAAATCAAGATTTTCAAGCAAAAAGCTTAGGCAATATGATACACTTAAATATGACTGGCGGTCAGCTTCTAAGAGCTTCGTGTTAGACCGTAGAGGTTTACTTGTGATAAATTAAACGTTTTTACTATTTCTAGTACCTACTTCAATAATCAAGAGGTAGACGAAAAACCATTGAATATGTGTGCCTCAAAAGTGCCTAGTAAATTTTTTTAGCATTTTGAGGGGCATTTTGAGATACGACCACTTGTAGAAGGGTAATACTGAGGTTAAAATATGGCAGAGACCTGTTATGCATTTAGAATTGAATTAAAGCAATAACAGCAAATTTTGAAGAGCGCCACCATTTCATAATTTGAGATTAGTTGTGCTGATAATGTCTAGTAAACTATACCTCGAATTTAATAATGCCCCAATAAGGTGCTTATTTTTCACAAAAGAAGCGATGTTGTAATAACAAATCGAGATCCCCCATTGTAATTTAAAAGGGCGGAAACTGCAACGCCAAAGTTTTGTCGTATTTTTCACAAGAGCGCTTTTGTGTTAGAATCGGATCCCCATTGTAATTTAAAGGGCGGCAAATTTAAAGGGCGCAATGGCAACATAAACTTTCTGTCAGTCCATTGTGGAATAGGCACATCACGAAAATGATAGACAAGGCTAATCCAGGGAAAAAAACCGCCCATTTTGGCGGTAAAGTTTTTTCAACGGTTTTATGTTTCTGAACCCATACTCTTTTTAAATAAGTTGGGACCACCCAGATTTTTTCCTCAAATAAAAATGGCCGACAAAAATTACCTTAATTAGAATGAGTATGTTTAAACACATTCCAGGTTTTTCCCAGTGATTCTGCCATTATTAACACATAACTTCAAAATCAGCGGAAATACCACCCATGATGTGGTGTCAAATCCAAGATGCGGCCAAAAATCCAAAATGGCGGCCAAATTACCTATTAGGTGATAGTTGATGGAGCTTCAATTGCAGGTTTTTTTTCAGTAGATGCTTCATCCTAACTTATATCTTAGATTGAGTTGAAACCACCATACAAAATTTGGTCTAAAATCCAAAATGGCGCCAAATTCCAAAAGCTGCCAAAAGATCCGTAGAATTTATGGATGTTTCTTGAAGCTTATCACTTGAGATCATTTTAGTGGCTCTGTCATCCTATACCTGTAACCTTCCAATTCAGCTGAAACGCCACCCATTATATGGTTGGAATCCAAGATGGGGCCTAGATCTAAAATGGCCGCAAAATTACCCTAATTTGATATAGAGTAAAATGTTAAATTTTTACTTGGTGTCAGAAGCAGATTTTGTATTGAAGTACTAATTATGCTAAATGTGTCCATAACTTACCAAGAAATCATATCATATCAAGGTTCATTTCAGGTGTTTAGAACTTCTGAGCAGCTTGCATTTCAACGGGCTAACGCAATGGGCAACACACAAAATGCAAACCCATATAAAATTTATGCACTGATATGCAGTGTCCGTCTGTGAATCACCGGCAGATGAATAGACTTCTCTAATGGTGCCAGATGTACACCACTGTTCTTCAGCAATGGTGCTGTCACTAGCAGTTATATCATCCTAACGACTTTGTTGCACTCAAAATTGAATTTCTGTTGAGTGCAATCAAGTCGTAACTGGTAGATTTGTTACACTCTTAATTTCTCGACCTATGTGGGATATAGGCTATTCATAATGTGTTTTAAAAATACATTTTCTTCCTGTGTAATAATAATTTTCATTTTAGATCTCACTACTGAATAAAACACAAAGCTTCTCACAAGACGATTTGTTTTTCAACTTTGCCATTGCATTTATATACAGGTTTGGGATTGGGAACCTTTTTTTAGCCTGGTTGCCACTTCGGACACTCTCTAGCTATGCACTGTAGTCATGGTAGTTGTAACAGGTTTTCCAGTTGTTAGAGGTGGACGGGCATAAATTTAGCGTATTAGCTCCGCCATTAAATTACATTTTGGGGATCCCGACTCTAATTACAATACCGGTGGGACACTTGCTGGGATTTATTCAGGTACTTTACACTTTGGACTCTCTTTAAAATGTGCCATTGTTGCTTTAATGACACTTTTTCGGGAGGGAGGGAACGTGTAAATGGTTGAAGCTAAAGAAGATTTCACATTGTGGGTGGGAATCGAACTAGGGACCCCCGGGGCCCAGTCCCATGACCAGTGAGGGAAAGCCACGAAAGTGTCGCTGGCCAGACCAGCGATTTCGTTCCCATGTTTCGATATCGTGTTCTTATGATGACCTCATCGCGCGTTTTTGGACTTGAAAAGTGCATTTTCTAGCCTCAGTGGCGTGGTATGTTGTGGTCAATAGGCGTGTTAGGGTTATATTGGCTATAGAGGTCATTTCTTAGTTAAATTCAACCAATTGACCCAACCAATCAGGAAAAGTGTTACATACTGCTACGATATAAAAATTGGCGAGTCTCATTTAAGACCCATGCAGTGCAAGCAGGGTATGCAACCGTCAATGACCATGGTCATGGAGATTGAACAGTGTAAGAATGCATATGCTGTGCTTGGCATAAGAAAACATGATTTACAAGGTTCTACCCCAAACATTTCACTACTTAATATAGTCCATAAGCTGCCATCACTAGATTTTCGGGTCGTTGTACCCAATTGGTGATTAATTTTCCCATATACTGTATCACCTTGAAGGGATGTCCCCCTGACTAGATTAGGTGTGTGTCCACCTTGAAAAGCCGCACGTTAACGTGAACTGCCTATTTTAAAATGGCCGCCATTGTTTCATGGAAAATCGCCATTATAATTTCTAGATAGGAATTTCATATACTCCCACACGAAATCAAGTTTTTAACTTCTTGAAGGGGATTAATCATCTAGGCGTCCAAGATGGCCGCCGTAAGGAGGCGTGTTCTGCTAAATGAACTTAAAACAGCAAATTGTTGGGATTAAAAACCTGGCTGATATTTTGGGAGCTCCAAAAATAACTTATGGCATTTATATTTTGCGCACAGCCTCGTTTTTCAAGATGGTGGTGATTATATTCGCACTAGGGTACGTAATTCAGGAAGAAAAGCAGCCCTACCCACCTTTTCGGCGTTACAAAACAACACTTCTAATCATAACCATAAATCATTTCCAAGATGTAAAAAAATATTTAATCGGGGTCTTGAACTCTCAAGGAGAGTGCTGTTGCTATAGCTGGTTACTACTTGGGTCACATAATGTAGTTTAAACTGACTCTATAATAGTTAACAGAAAGACAACAGTTCATATCAACCAAATAAATCATAATAAATGAGTGTGGACTGTATTTAAGGACTCAGTGACGTCATAGGTGTTTCCTAGCATAAATGAAAAATATGCTTTTGAAGAAGTGAAAAAGTTGTCTACATGTAGAAGGATATTTTAAATATAGTGACCTAACTTTCTTTCGGGCACCTCAAGTGCTATCTTTGTTTCTGACTTGTCCCAACGGCTCCTTCTCTCTCTTCTGCCGATATCATCTTCCTTCGCAGCGTCAAGTCGTCTGCAATTGTCCAGAAGTACGAGAGAAATTGGCGGGAATATGTTATCAGTAGTTTTCCTTATGGTTCTTATTACGTCGAAAACGATGTGCAGGGTGTTTTTCTTCCTGATTTAGGTGTAGTGCCCTGCACTGTTAGAAATCTCCGTATATTAAGAAAACAGATTTTCCGTAAATTTACGGAAAATCTGTTTTTAGAAAACAATAAAAAATAAAAAACAAAAAACATACAAAATGTTAATTTACGGAAATATTTCAAAAATTTCTGGCAGCAATATTTCCGGACTTTTTCGTTCCGTAATTTTAAATTACGGAAAAATTATGTTAAAATACACATTTTTTTCCATAATATGAGACAAATTTCTGTAAAAATACTGTCAAATTTCCGTTAATTGACAGAAAATCTGTAAATTTACCCTAAAAAAAGTCTGGAAATTCTGCTGCCAGAAATTCCGTAAATTTACGGAAAATTTTCTAACAGTGTGGAGCGAGTATAACCGCCGCCATCATGAGTTAAGATCATGTGCGCAAAATACAAATGCCATTAATTCTCTTTTTGGTGCTCTCAAAATATCCTTCTCATTCTAACACCAACAATTTGACAATTTTAGTACATTTAATAAAACATTCCCACTTCCAGCGGCCATCTTGGAGCTTAAATATTTAAGCCCAGTTCAGGAAGGTAAAACTTTATTTCGCTTAGTCGGGGATAAAAATCTTATCTATAATGAAATTACAGTGGCAGTTTTTTATAAAACAATGGCGGCCATTTTGATATAGGCAGTACACGGCTCCCGGCTCATAGTTGTTGGACGAGACCAACCCCTTCTTACTATTTAATTTTGGCAGAGCCACGACGCGACTTCCAACTTCCTTTCTTGAAAATTTGATTAACTACGTTTTATTTCATTATAGAAATTAGAGCCAAGTAGAAGCATTAAACGGCGTAATGGTCGCCCGGTTTCGGGTAGTTTAATTTCTAAAATGCATGTGAGCAGTGTATTTTTCATTTCAATTTTGATATTTTAGTTCCTCTTTCTTTTTCATCTTTCATTCTTTCTGTCCTTTTCTTCTTTTTATCTGTTTTATTTGCCATATTTTCTTTTTTTTTGTCATGGGGATTGGCGTCCTTTTAACCCTGCTTGATCCACCACTGGGTTACTTTAGCTTACTTTACTTAAGTTTCTGGTACGAATACGACTCGAACATAAAATGAATTTCTTTTACTTCTTGAATACTGAAGTAGGTAATAGAGATAGTAAAAACTTTTAAATTTATCATCAAACCAAACCCTAGGGTCTAAACACAAAAGCCGCCGTAGTTAGAAGCTGGACCCTAGGGCTTTTACGTTAACATCTTGCCTTGGGGTTTCGTGACAATACTGACCTTACCTTGGAGCTGAACGGTGTTATCTACCTGAGGCTCTACGAATAAGTTTAGAATAAAATATTTTCAAGAAATCATGCGAGGAGTGGAGCATATTGACCTCCCCAGAACTAAAAGAGAATTCACTCTATCAAGCATCTCATTTGATGCCGCCAAATGACCTGGCCTAAGTTTCACTATAGTAGGGTTATAAACGAGAATCCTATTCTAGAAGTTTGGCGAAGAAGGTTTGAAGAGGTTTTTCTATTATTGGAAGGGTGCTGAATCAGAATTTTTGGGTCCATGTAAAATAAGGGGGTAAGATTAGTACAGGGGTAAATTTGAAATTAAGTCAAATTGCGTTTAAAGGGGGATGGCCCGATTTACGTCTATACATTTTCATCTTGGTAGAATGGCCTTCACGCAAAAACCTCATCTGTAAAGTTTCGCACCGATATTTAAACGCGTTTTTAAGTAGAGGTAAAACGTGATTTTACAATCCCCATAGAGTACTGTGTAAAGTTGATATTGTTCGACCAAAATGGGGCATATTTACGCTCATAACATCCGAACCAAACAAGCATTCGATGCTAATCACAACATTTTGTAAAATCTTAGGTCCCTGGGGACGAGGCTATTAGCGATCGGACCATGGACCTTTAAATGTACACCAATGTATTTGTCTCATTATAAGGATTAAAAAAGGTATAGTGTGTCTAGGTTTAAGGTCATTATGGGGCAAAAAATATCCAATGCTCCCATTTTGTTGAAACCGGTGTCAAATAATTGCTCTTGTCATACTGAAGCAGAAAATGCCTTTTAAAGGTCCCAGGAAATGCAAATAGAGTTGATGGGATTTGTGTCAAGTCTACAAGGAGGGACGAGAAAGCATTCAATATTTGGGTTGGTGATGACATCATTTGGGGTGCCATTGATTTTTCAGAGAGTAATAGAAAATTCCAGGTGACTGGTGTGAATCTATTCATGACACTGACTTATAATCAATAGTTTCACAAATGATGTCACTGGTAGTGTATTCTTTTTTCTGGCCCTGTGTGTTGCAATGGAATGTCCCAACAAAGATTTGGAGTAGGTTTGTCATTTCATTTCATGGGACCTTTAATTCTTTAGGTGACAGCTCTGTATCCATTTTGAGGTCAAGTTTTGGTGACCGCAAAAGACCATGTATAACTTGATACATTTTACCCATTTACGAAACAAAATGCTTACCATTGTAAACTAAGGCAAGGCGAACAATTTGACGGGTTGGTACATTTTGTGACCCCACTTTTTCTGCTCCCAGTTGAATCCAGCAGCCTTGACGGAATAAAGTACAGTATCCCCTGCATTTTATTCCGTCAAGGCTGCTGAATTCAACTGGAGGCATAATAAAGTGGGGTCACAAAATGTACCAACCCCAATTTGATACCAGTTTCAATAAAATCGAAGCACTGGGTAACGTTTAATCACAATATCAACTACGAACAGCAACCTAAATCAACAACAACAACAAGCTCAAACAAACAAAGCAAGACACATACAAATTAGTACAACAGACCAAAGGATACGACAATCCATAAAGGAACCAAAATAAAAAAAAAAATACCCACACACTCAAATCCTCGCACACAAGATGGTAAGGTAACTACAGAGTTTCCCGGCAGAGTTTATCCGTGAGGAAAAGAAGAGGTGAACAATTTAAACTTATTATTTTAAAATGATGATCAAGGCTGTTACTTACGTAATCTTAATTTTGTGATCCAAGTTTGCAAGTGATGGGCAAACTGGCAGAGTCCATTGTGCCATTTTGAGCTATGTGATTGGCCAGTTTCGTCTGTAAGGAAGAGTTGCAGTATTACGTCAGTGTAGCAGAACTGCAAGCAAATTAATATAACTGATAGTATAAGCAGTGGATGTAAACACTCGCCAACTATACCGATAGCAAACGTATGGTTGGCATCGGAGATTGAAGTCGTTGTCCATTGCGACTTCAGACGGCCTCTCTTTTTTAGTGGTACTTATTAAGCTTTATTAGTAATCCCTCTGAAGTTTATCATCAAAGGAACCCATCTTACGCATCATCAGGTAAAATCTCGCCTCATTTAATCATTTCTACGGACACATGAAGGCAAGGTAAGCGTTACAATAGAATGTATCCCAGCAAAAATTAGATTATTGGCCCAGTACTGGCTTCTACCGGTATCATTCTGGCAATACAGGACACGGCAAACGGTATTGCACCAGTGTGAAGCCAATACTGGCCTAATTACGGCAACATTTATCATTCCATACTTACAGTATGTACGGCTCTGCCGTAATTGGTCCTGTATTGGACCACTTTGATCATGGCAATATTACGGCACTCTTAGCCAATTCAGGTACAAAAGTTCGCACGATCAGACCCGCAATATGAAGTATGGGCTTGATGACATTTAAGCGCACACGCAGTGCAAACTTGCTTTCCACTGACCCATCCAGCGCATCAATTGAAACTGTTATATTTATCTTCATAATATTATGTTTTTAAAATAAAGTGACCTGGTCATACCTGTAGTATACAACGCTGGCCCAACATTGGTCCAATGTTGTGAAGTGTGGGCGTGGTCTCAATGACCTCCCATTTTTTCCAGCAAAATGTTAAGTTTTTGACAATTTCATTTTTCTGAATTATGCAACTTTTTTCATGACTAAATATGATTAGTATGATGCGTTTGGTTGATCATTTTCAGGATAGTTTCATTAGGGAAGCAACGTAAACACAACCATATTCAACTCAACCATAGATATACTTGACACCATAGAATATACATGTCATAAAAGGCAAATATCCAATGTTCACACATTTTTGTATATATTCCCCTCACTACCATTTGCATATAGTAGTAATACAACCACTTTCCTGTATCACATGGAAGGGTCAGTCCTTCTATATATTGTTAGTTAATGCAATTTTTAATTGCTAATTAGTGCTCAACATAATGGGTACTTAAAGTGATGAACCGGTTTAGGCGGCAGGCCCAAAATCAGAAGACCATAATTGGCCCAGACAGTGTGGTATAGTAACAAATGGGCCAGCTGAGAGCCACTGCCGTTTAGTTAAGGCTTTATAATGGGACTGTAATGGCAGACCTGTACTATCCCGGTAAAAGTACAAATAAAGTGGACCTTTGCTGGGCCCATTTGGATCCAGAACTGGGCCAGTACTGGCATTCTCAACTGGACCAGTTGAATTCCGGTGAGCAAAACTTTACAGGTCCAATACAAACTGCCAAGATTGGACCATTGAAACTGCCGCTATAGGGTCAGTACTGGGCCAATAGTGGAATGTTTGCTGGGATATATAACTTAGCATAATGAATTATGGTGAGGGGGATATGGTGCGGTAGGTTGAATGAAAAAAGCGATACAAGGTTCACAAGTACAAACTCATTCAGTTTTAGCCATGAATAAGTGACACAACAAAAAGCTTAGGGTTTTCCTACTAGACTGGTAATATTTCATTTGGTTCATTCTGATAATTGATAAGGACTATGGCTTCCGCTTTCACACCGGTCATGACATAACGTACAGCTGCAACGGGCCGTGAAAAGAACCAATAGGAATAGAGCTTTGGGAGCGTGTTGCTTTCTGGACATTTTTTTCAAAATGGGTCATTTATCATTTTACTTGCTATCATTGAAATAAATTGCTTCATAATACGATGACTAATTGTACTGATATTGTATTGAGCTTGTCCTGTCTCTGCGCCAAAAGGTTTGCTCAAATTGTTTGTAGAAAAAGACACCGCCAGTTATTTATTGATAGTTATTGATGTGTTCCACTTTTTTGAACATGAAAACTCAAAAGCTATTGAAGAATCTAATGTGCATACTGCGCTCTAATTTGTTTAAATATTAATTGAAACGTATGCTCTTGTTCAGAACCTACAAATATTTCTTGCAAATCCATTAAGGTATTTAATCTAGCATTTTACATGGTGTCAAATTAAATTCATTGAACCCATCCACCAGAATAATAAAATTGAAAAAGTTTTTTTGTAAAGTATTTTTTTGACTTCCTAAATTCTCAGTTCACGTTGAAAGTCGTATTTTAGCAGCTGAAGTCAAAGGTTTAAACGTGAGACCCCCAAAAGTATAGCAACACATTTTAAATTGAGCCATACTATGGTTAAAATAAAATAACAGTAACATCACCACAGTGAAAAAAAAATATACATAAAAATGTTTCCTTTTGATGTTATGAACGAAACGTGTCCAATGTGGTCGATCTCATTAATTAACACACACACTGTCCTATGGGCCAATTTAGTACACATTTTTGCTTCTATTCTCCAAACGGCTTGACCGATTTAACTCATTATCATGCTTTGAGGTGTCCAATACGCGATAATATCGGATCCTACGCATGATACTGATGAACTTGGATGATTTGCGCCCAATATCTATTGGTCTCGAGTTTTAAAATATTGGGCTCGACTGCGTCTCGCCCAATATTTTTGCAACTCATAGCTCGACCAATAAATTTGGGCTGAATCAATCCAATTTATTACAAAATTTGTAATTAATTTTTTTTTAATGTTATGCTTCGAAGTGAGGAGCTCTACTCTCCAAACTGCTAGACTGATTTAACTTAAAGTTTGTAATCGTATTTTTCATGATATATAAGTGAGATAGAAAACATCATATTAAATATCAGAACACGATCAGATCATATACCTTTAACAATTTAATTATCTTATTTTCTTGTATACCATGGTTTTAGCCAACTATCACTGATTAACCGAGCAATGGCGTACCGACCGGAGGGGAGCGGGGGGGGGGGGGTATGCATTTCATCTCTTTTCCTCACAAGTTTTGAGCAATTTTCAACCTAAATTTGGGTAGATTAAAGTAATTTGGCAATTTTCTAACGCTACGCGCACATTTCGCAAGTTAAGACATAATTGGAGCACCTCACCGAGACGACTTACGAATATGCCGCCCTAACTCGGGACGACTTGGGACTTTTGCATGCTTCACT
This sequence comes from Ophioderma brevispina, assembly GCA_023653785.1. Taxonomy (NCBI): domain Eukaryota; kingdom Metazoa; phylum Echinodermata; class Ophiuroidea; order Amphilepidida; family Ophiodermatidae; genus Ophioderma; species Ophioderma brevispina. Next base: position 20,316 of record JAMKCH010023708.1, read on the forward strand.
CAAAGTAAAAAAAAAATTGATAGTTTTTTATTGGAAAAAGGGTTTTTTGTATTAAAACTTAAAAAAAGAAAAAACCTAAAAAATTATTAAAAATTAAATTTGGAATTTATAGACACGCTCTCCAAATGGTTGCCATTGCTTTTTTGAATTGCCGCTTCCCAGTTATTCCAATGCGTTGTGAAAGAAACAAACCAATGAATAAGGTGCAATATTGTGTATTTCAGCCTTAATCCGTTATATTACATCATGCAATTGACATCGCGTTGCTTATGCAACTGTTGCAAAACTTCACCCGCTTGAGGGCCATTCTCGGTCACGTTTGTGACCTAAAAAAGGGAATTTGATTTTCAACCCAATGCTGCTTTTGCCATATAACCAATCTGTTATTACTTTTTGTATAATTAACAACCTTCAGACCAAACCTAACCAAAAAATGTTTCCACATTCGCAGAATTATTATTTTGTCATGAGGGGCAAAAAAAGTTCGGTCTCACGTTTGTGACCTCAGACAAAAAGGGATTTTTAGAATTCCAACTTCAACTGTAAAATTTCTGTGAATATGTACGTACTCACATTCTTATATTTTTCGAAGACATTGGTATTTTGTCATTACAACAGTTGGTATTAAAAGTAAAGGCAAACTTTTCTTGGTAATTAACAAATGTACGAGTACGGGCACGTGTGTGACATTTGTTGTTACGTGTGGGACATCTCCATTGACTTATAATACAAAATTGATGACCATTGTTAATGTGCACGAAAAATGAAGTTTTAATAAAATCGTGTGTATTTCCATATTCTCAACTATTTCAAACACTTTCATTACAATGTCATCAGTAATAACTTGCAAAGAGCAATGCTACTCCTAGTATGCATATTTCCTGTGTTGATATAGTGCAAGTCTGCTAAATTTGGCAACTTCACCCCAAACTTTCAAAATACACATGGAAATCAAGTTTAAACCAGTCTTTATTAGAATTAATTTTTGTTTCTTGTTAAAACTGATCATATTCATATTTTAACTGATAATAAAAGTTAACACTGCTACCTTCTTCAATATGACCAGAAATTTATGTCCTTCAAATACTAAAATGGTGAGTGATGGTCACGTGTGTAACAGTAATTAGAACATCAATAACTTTTGAAAGAGGAAAGATCTAAACCATTTATTTTGTATAACGGAAGGTACACATAAACTGGCTTATGACATGAAATATGAACATTACTGAGACAGTGGTTTTCTAGTAATAAAAACTTCTTTGTATTTTTGGTCACGTGTGTGACATACCAAGTCGATGAAAATTCTCTGTTAATTACCTGTCTAGTTCCTATAAATTTGTATTTTTTCAACATAATTTTGAAAATCGAAGTCCATGCAATACTTTATGCGGTATTTCAAACAAAAATGAAAAGCTATTTAATATAAACTAAAGAAGCAAACTGGTGTAATAATCTCACTTTTTTTAATCCCAAAATATTAAAGACGTTCATTTATGCAAATGAGGGTGTTTAGTCGAACACCTTGCTTAAAAATATCATGCAGGAAACTTGGAAGGATGATTAACGTGATAATGTAAAGAAATTTGTAATACCATTAACTTCATTTTTTATCAAAAAGGTTTACTTTTTTGAAGAATGGCCCTTGATTGTTTTCACAAAGCTTTGACGCAATGAGTTATATCCCGGGCAGAATATAATGCATTGCTTCAAAGCTTTGAAAAAAATATAGGAATAAAGGTTTTGGCAACTCACACGGCTAACTGCAGAAAGCTCTATCCCGATCCATGTAAAACCTCAATAGGAATGAAAGTTTTATAATTCATTTCGTTCGCTTTGTGACTATCGGCCTTACATTATGGTCAGAAAATAACGTACAGCTTCAACGAGTTGTGAACATAACCGACAGAAATAGAGCTTTTGCAACGCGTTTCTTTCTCAGTCAAAGGCGTAACCAGACCTGTCTCGGGGAGGGGGGTGGGTTGTTCAAAACTCAAGAGGATTCCAGATTCCTGTATCAGCTTTGCGAAATATTTAATGTGAGAGCGTCTTGCTGCGAAAGCCAACACGGGTGGGGTCCAGGGGTCGCCATAGGGCACCAGGTGGGGTCCAGGGGGCGGAGCCCGGGGAACCTCCTGGGTTTTGCCATCTTAAATGGTAAAAAAGAATAGTGTTTCAGAGCACAAATTTCACAATAAAATCCTTTGAAGCTAAAATTAATCTTCTCTTTCATCCTTTCCCTCTCCTTTCGTTTCTTCCATTTTTCTTTCTTTTTCCTCTGCTCCCTTCCCTTTCTCTTCTTCCTTCCTTTTTTTCTCTTCTCCTTTCCCCTTCCTTTTCCCTTTCCCCTTTTTTCTCTTCTTCTTTCCCCTTTCTTCTCTCTTTCCCTCTTTTTTTTCTCTTTTTATCTTCTTCCTCCCTTTTTTCTTCCCATTTTTTCTCCTCTTCCCGATCTCTTTGTATCGGGCCAACTGGTTACGCCACTGTTTTCAGTTATCCCAACGGGTTGTGGAATAAAACAAATAACGGAATATGATGTAATACACATGGATCCTGATGAAAACAACTAATAAAAATACTACGTGAATAAAAAAAATTGTGCAAGCATTGCATATGACCTTGACCTTGATAAAATCACTGAATCATAGATTTTTCTTTGTTTTAATAAAGCAAATCTAATATACTTCCAAGTGTTGAAAAAATGAAAGAAATCGACTGAAAAACAATTATGACAAATTTTGTAAGCACACCTCTTTTTCGTCCACTCCAATGGGATTTATACAGTTAAGCAAGATTTTACGTTATGTACGATATACGGGGTATAGCATTATGAAAGTAAGAGTAAGTGAGAGTTCAATCGCAATCACCAATGTAACTAATTTGGCCCGTATTCTCAAACGATGTTTAACGCTAATCACTGCTTAAATCGCAATTTAAACGTCCGCTAAAATAAACGCAATTCTCAAAGCATGGTTAACTTTAAACACTGTTTAAATTTTAGCCGAACATCGTTAAACATGCCTAAAACGTTGTTAAACTTAGACTTCGTCCGGGGGTAGTTTAAGGAGTGTTTATCTTCACGCTTTCATCAAAGGTTTAATATTTTCAGTTATATGTGATACCCGTGGTTAGACCGGTTGCCTCCTTTATTTCTCTATCTTTCTTTTCCAAGTTCAGAGTTGATTTCTTCTCGTCCATTTTTCTTTTGCTTCTATTTTTATGCTCGAATGTATCTGTTAGTGTTTTTGACTGATAGCAAGTGCAGCAAAACGACATTCACCAGTTTTAAATAGGCGCGTGTTTTTCCATATCACTGAACAAATTCTAAAGCTCCTAACCTGCGGTTTTTTTAAACTGTTCGTTTAGCTAACCACAGTTTAGGCCTAACCACCGTTTATTTTAAACATCGTTTGAGAATACGGCCCCAAATTGTGGAACTGGCATAGCAAATGTTCACACAAAATCTCACCCAATTAATCCTGATGTGTAAATAAAAAGGGTTTCAACACTACTGCTGTAATCCGGGTATAGATACAAGATATGCCAATAAGGGAATAAACTCTTGGCAATATCCTTAACAATGGGAAGATCTTGTTTTCTTGCTCTGCAACAGGTGAATTGGTGTCTGGATTTGTCATATCAGTTGGCACATTGGTATAAATAGATTCATTTATTAGTACATTGGTTTAAATAGGTTCATTTATTAATCCGTAGATGAAATATTCAAGAAAATGTAACATTAAGTTGACAAAGGCATCATGATATTGTAATTTGTACGTTCTCACGAACGCAAGTTGTGTGTGTAAATCCCATAAGAATGGAGAAAAATGGGTGTGCTTACAAAACCTGCCATATCTAGCTTATTTTTCAGTCGATTTCTTTCATTTTTTCAACACATGAAAGTATAATAGATGTGTTTTATAAAACCAACAATAAATAGAGATTGCATTAAGGTCAAGATCATCTTTTTTTATTCACGTAGTAGAGCTTTTGGCAGCTCATTGCTTTCTCAGTTATCCCAACGCGTTGTGGAACAAAACAAATAACGGAATAAGATGCAATATACATGGATCCTAGTGAAAATAACCGATATGAATAGAGCTTTTGCAACGCGTTGCTTCTTAATTATTCCAACGCGTTGTGGAATAAAATAACGGAAACAAGGTTGCATATACATCTGGTGAAAAAACAACCAAGAGGAATGGACCTTTTGGCAGATGATTAATTAGTATATCATGTGAAAATGGAATAAGTTAAGTAGTTTTGGGGAAATTGAAGTATATCTACTCGCACTTTTATTTTTTGTCCAACTTTTATTGTGTATTGCAAATACTCCGTGCCATAGCTCCATCATGTAAGGTTAATTGAATTTACAACGAGTAGCCTATTTGATAATAAACCATCATTATATTGGTTGATTTCAATGCCAGTACCGCCGAGAGGGGGGTCAAAGGGGATAATTGACCCCGGGCCCTGGGTCCTAGGGGGCCCGGGATCCTAGGGGCCCTTAAAAAATAAAATTTCAACCTTGCAGTTGTGAAAAAAGTCAGAGAGGGAGAGAAAGTGAGAGAGAGAGAGAGTGATGGAGAGAGAGAAAGCGAGAGAGAGATTTGGCGGATACGGGGGCCCGTTCCCCCCTCCTGCGCCAATGATACTTAAGAAAATACTCTGTAACCCATGAAATTTCCTCTTTTTCGCGCTACGCGCGGTTAATAAATTTAGTGCAGGACCTCTCTTGGTTTGAGAAATTACACAAAAACAATTAAGGAGAACCCGTACAACGAATAATATTAAACAATATACACTATAAAATAATTATTGACCACATATCGAGTGGTTTCATAGAAAAACGGAATTATATAACCCTAACAATGAATTAAAACCATCTAGTATGACCATGTGCTATTTAAAAATCGCGCTTGTGTATAACGTGTTATGCGATACGACCGGCACGTTTAGCTCATACATGCCATAGGAAATACACATTATGAAAGCTTCATGCGTGAAGATGTATTACGCTACTGTGCCGTCCGTATCGCATAACACAAATACATATCCCATATACAGTAGCGCGAATTTCAAATAGCACATGGTCAGACAAAATGCGTTTAATTCGTTTTATGGTTATTATAATTCCGTTTTCCCATGAAACCACTCCATATGTGTTCAATAATTGTTTTTATAGCGTATATTATGTAAGTTATTCTTGATACAGGTTCTCCTTTAAGATTTTGTTTTATAAACGGTTGGTCATGAATTAAAAAAAAAAAAAAAAAAAAACTAGGGGGCCCGGGATCCTAGGGGCCCTTAAAAAATAAAATTTCAACCTTGCAGTTGTGAAAAAAGTCAGAGAGGGAGAGAAAGTGAGAGAGAGAGAGAGTGATGGAGAGAGAGAAAGCGAGAGAGAGATTTGGCGGATACAGGGGGCCCGTTCCCACCTCCTGCGCCAATGATACGCGCGGTTAATAAATTTAGTGCAGGACCTCTCTTGGTTTGAGAAATTACACAAAAACAATTAAAGAGAACCCGTACAACGAATAATATTAAACAATATACACTATAAAATAATTATTGACCACATATCGAGTGGTTTCATAGAAAAACGGAATTATATAACCCTAACAATGAATTAAAACCATCTAGTATGACCATGTGCTATTTAAAAATCGCGCTTGTGTATAACGTGTTATGCGATACGACCGGCACATTTAGCTCATACATGCCATAGGAAATACACATTATGAAAGCTTCATGCGTGAAGATGTATTACGCTACTGTGCCGTCCGTATCGCATAACACAAATACATATCCCATATACAGTAGCGCGAATTTCAAATAGCACATGGTCAGACAAAATGCGTTTAATTCGTTTTATGGTTATTATAATTCCGTTTTCCCATGAAACCACTCCATATGTGTTCAATAATTGTTTTTATAGCGTATATTATGTAAGTTATTCTTGATACAGGTTCTCCTTTAAGATTTTGTTTTATAAACGGTTGGTCATGAATTACAAAGTGGAGGACTTCTTACCAATTTCAAATTGTTTCTATCAAATATACATGAGAAAATGTGTTTTCATGGTTTTGGAAAGTGAACATTGCAAGGTTTCCGCGCTTCGCGCGGGAGGGGGACACCCCCTCACCCACCCCCTGGGCCGTCTAAATAAACGCTCTACATATGATTAATTAAAACAAAAAACACCCATTACGTTGCATCAACTACATTATACAGCTTCCACACGCCTGCGCTGCTCACGTGGCGCATGCCCGTTTTGCAGCCACTGTAACTTCTAAACCCCCCCCCCAATGGGGTTCTGGAAAACAAAGTTGGTAAAAGGGGGCCCGTAACTCCAAGGTTCCCCCCGGGCCCGCAATTTCTCTCGGCGGCCCTGTTCAATGCACTGAAGTAATGCGTTTTGTTAGGATATAACGCGTTGTAAAAACAACGAATAAGAATGGAAGTTTTGGCAAAGCATTGTATAAGAGAGAAGGGAGAGCGAGAAAAGGTTTTCGTGGTCTCTAAAACTAATTATAAAGGAGAAGGATAGATGATAAATTTGGAGAGAGAAAGGAAAGTGAGGGAGAGGGTGAGAGAGGTGGAGAGCGACAGTGGATTCGGCGTAGTGATAAACCGAATTTCTCTCATATCTCAATCTCTTCTAAAAGGCCTCAGGGCTCTGAGCAAATTTTTTTCCTCTAAATAAATTATAAAGCCTCGGGGAGATGATAAATTTGTCTTTCGAAAGTAAAGATCCTCACGCAAAAAGGCCCTAAGGTACATGGCGAAAACAAATAAAAAAATGTAAAGCAGCAAAATTAAACCCACAATCAGTTATTTTAAATTCCAAATTAAAAATGGCTAGTGGTAGGTCACATCAACGTCTTATATTGCTGTTCTTTGTGAAAAACAGACACTTAGGCCCGTATTCTCAAACGATGTTTAATACTAATCACTGGTTAAATCGCAATATAAACGCCCGCCAAAAAGAACAATTCTCAAAGTATAGTAATCTTTAAACGCTGTTAAATTTTAGCCGAACATGCGTTAAACATGTATCAACCGTTGGTGAAACCGTATTAAATTGGTCGAGGGGTAGTTTAAGGCGTATTTAACTTTACGCTTTATGCAAATGCCTGACATTTGCAGCTATATTGATACTCAGTGGTTCCTAGGAACCAGTGGTATCCTTTATTGCTATTATCTTTTCTGTTCCGAGTCCGCCATAGTTGCTTTCTTCTCGTCCATTTTTCGGTTGCTTCTGGAATTTTATGCTTGGGTGTATCTGTTATTGTATGAATTATTATAGCTAAGTGCGGCACAGCGACATGCAACAGTTTTTACATAGGCCCGGGGCGTTGGGTGTGTCTCAATCACGAACAAATCTCTAAAGCCATTACATAACGCGACATTCTTGAAATTTACCCGTGGGCTTCCTACATAGCATTTACAACTACGGAAGGCATTATAAATTGTTCACGCGCACGTAATGTTATAGGAGAAGATAAGTCACAGTTCGGTGGATGATATTTACGGCGTTTAAATACCGTGGTTAGCTAAACGACTTGTTAAAATCACTATGAGTTACAATATGCTCATCCACCAAGGACACAGTTCATTGGGTCGTACTTGTGCATACATTGACCTTGTGTAATCTGGGTATCATATATCATACCCCAAAACCAGGGGTGTATTTTCTAAATACATTGGTGAATGAAGGCTACTGAACTGTGCCAAGGGAATTGAGATTTTACTAGCTCATAGTGAATATTTAACCTGCGGTTTTTTAAACTGTGCGTTTAGCAAACCACCGTTTAGGCCTAAGCACCGTTTATTTTAAACATCGTTTGAGAATAAGGCCCTAAAGCATTTTAAAGCGGTCTCGAAGATGTCATTTACGACCGTTTCTAGACCTGAAAAAGTCGGGATCCCTTATCCCTTCTATTAGTAAACAATGCATAAAATCGTTATTTTTTTGGTGTGCTAAGCTTAGACACTACAGGGGGTCTTATTACAACAGTTTTCGACTTTTAATAATTAATTGGTATTCCATTAATTGAACTATTTTAAGTAAGAAATACATTATTACAATTTTATCACTTTTTAAACGAAATTCTCGAACGAAATCGTCCAATAGTACTCGGGTGAAGCAGAGCTCTAAAATTATCACGCGCGAAGCTCCACGTCGTGTGAAGCCGAAGACTGAACCCGGAAAAGGGGCACCCCACGGTATTATTAAATAGGTTATATTCCATTATCAGGCCCTTGGGCATTTAAAATTTGCAGATCTTTCTTGAAATAGATTTAATCAGGACACTAGTCATCATCAAAAACATTCTTGATTGGTTTATAGACACTGGTGATAGTATTATTTGTATTATGTTGTTCGTAAAAATAATGATATCGGCCATTTTATTACATACACGACAGAGGCTAAAATCAATACTTTTATTTTCATTTTTTAAACATAACCAGTGGGAGGTACACGCTTCACACTGGCTCCCGCTAGCTGAGTAAACGGGGCGATTACTGAAACAGAAGCGATCACTGGAACGGAAGCGATCACTGAAACAGAAGCGATCACTGAAGAGATGACACACTTCAAATGGCGACACCACCGCAACCAAACCAGTGAAAAACACACACACACACACACACACGCGCGCACACACACTCATAATATGTGATTAACGATATTTTGGCACATTGGTCGCATGTTCTTCGTCCATTCAAGGTATATGGCAAAAATAAATGAATGAAAAAAATATAAAAAATGTGAAGCAGCAAAATTAAGCCACAATCAGTCATGTTTTCCAAATTCAAAATGCCCATTTCGTCTCTAAATTGCTAGTGTTGTCTCTAAATTGCTAGTGTTAGGTCACCTTATATTACTGTTCTTTGTGAAAAAAACAGATAGGGCGGTGGTGCGTAGAGTGGAATGGCTAGCACCCCATGATGATCCAGCAAGGTGGCAGAGGAGGTTATTACTCGAAGATACCTTTGCACATAAAGTACTGCTAGTAACCGTTTTGTACTTTCCAATCTTCTAGTCTTACAATGTATTAAATTGCTTCATTATAATTTCAATTTCACCCTTTGTTTTGTGTGTAATATTTGTATCAAATTTAAGTGCAATTGAATTAAAAATTGTCTTTGAACTAAAATTGAGCATGGGCTGGCCCATTATGCTAGTTGTTTTTAAATATTCGACTTCATTAATTGTTTTTATTGTTGATTGCCTCTGTTAATATTGATTGATTTCATTGTTTGGTTATTATGAAATGTAATATTTTAAGGTTCTTTTTACTAGTAGTCTTTGTATTATGTTAAATGACTGGTATTTTTTGATTTTTTATATGTGAACCCTGGGCCTCAGGGAAGAACAGAGGCTGTTTGTATTGTCATGAATGAGTGTCCCAGGTCAAAAAGAAATAAAACACCAATAACAAAAATAAGACATCGAGGATGCTGCCGATAAGTAGCTGCCGATCAAGCTTCACTCCAGATATAGTTTGGTGTAGGAATTGTGGCAGAGGCGATCCATTGAGGGTGATTTGAAGCTGCGATGAGCCTCTTTGATGTCAAGATGAAGCAGTAGCGGTGTCTGGTTTCACCCAGCTTGGTCTCCAGGTCTTGAGATATGGTGCAAGTAGGGCCATATCCATATCTGCAGTAAGTGTATCTATGTTTGAGGTAGATCGCTGACATACAAATTGAACAGCATGGCAGCCCCGTTAGATCATTGTGGGACTCCGTTGCAAGCCGACGCAGTCGACTGCTCTGCCCATCACTGGTCTTAAGCTGAAGAACAAAGCTACGGTTTGAAAGCATGTTACATATGAAATTGCCACACGGTGACGATCAGGGATGATCCTGAGAAGTTCGAGTGTCACGCCCTGGACTAATAACTCCGGGAGGCTCGGGGCTCAATGTCTGTGTTCATGAACAGAGCTTTAATACAAGGCTGACATGCCTGATCTGGTGATATGCTAGACGCATATATTACATCTCCCGTTCTTAGAGATATGAAAAAATCTCCCTTTCCTTTAGGAGTTCAAAAACTATAATTTAAATATCAGAGTAAAATATCTCTGGGCAAAGTCATTTGTTAGATAGTAAACAAATGATTTTAAGCAAATACTTGACTAAGGGAATTGTTTTATAGGTCTGGCATGTCACTACAATATGTGCCATTAAAATAAATGAAGTGTAGCATCAATATTGCTAGTCTCTAGTAGTCGAGCAGTCTTGAGTTCGTTAGTTCACAATTTCGTTCAGCTGATGTAATATCATTCCCGTGGCACTAAAGGCACATGACTGATTAATAATAAAAAACAAGCAGGAACACAATCTGGCTTGACTCTATAAGATAACTAAAGTAGGCAAGTAGTTGATTAACTTACTTAAAATACTATCTACCAAAAGTAGAACAATAAAAAGTGTTTCAACTTTACAAACTATAAAAGGAATATTAACTTCAAAAATTTGGGTTATGACAAAACTGCTAAATGGCCTGCCCTAAGTTTTGTCAATTCAAAAAGTTTAATTTCTTTGGAGGCATTCCACAAGTTGGGCGGGTTCCTACGGACTGGTGTGGATGATGGCGGTTGGGGCTTTCTCTGGCACTGGTTTCTTCGGTGCTGGTGCTGGCTTGTCGCGGTGGTGTTGTCGCTTTATCTGGTCTAGGTGTTGTTACTGGAGCGGCTTGCTGATGTTGTCCTGGCTGGATGGTATTGTAGGTGGATGGTTGACTTCACTGGACTGGAGACTTTTGGCTTCAGCTGGTTGACGGTGCTGAGCACCACTGATGATGAAGCAAATCTAGGGACTTTGTTGCTTCATATGTGGAGATTCTGAGATCTCGTCGTTCCTGCGGTACTTTCTTCCACTGTACTCAACACACATACGATCTTGGTCGTGTTGGATGTTCCAGAACTGTTGCGGTTAGCCATTGTTAGACCTGGAAGTGTGACATTCTTAACAGGATCCCTGGGCTTTAGTGCAGGAAGATCTTGACCAGCTCTTGTCATAGTACTTTTGCTGCGTAGCTTTTCTTTAGCGTTACTCTGTTTGACAGCTTAGATGTAACTGTCTTAGGTTGTAGAACTTGTCTTGCATCGGGTACTTTTGTGTGCGTGGTCTTCTACTCATGGTATTGTGCTGGTGAAAAGTCAGTCACTTTCAAAGTTGTAGTGCGGTAATTTAGTAATGCTAAATGTTTGTCTTGCATTCTCCACCTAACGTTTGACGGGTTGGACAGCTTCTTTTCTCTTCCCAATGGATTGGGGTATAGAGGCGGATGATGTAGTAGCTCTATTTTGATAATCTCTACAGCAGTCATCGAATTTCTTGAAGGGGAATACGGTTTTTTTTCTGGACCGTTGTTGATCTCAAACTTCTCCGGTATATGCAATGACGCAAAAGGGGCGACAGGAAAGGGAGAAAGGGGGCGTGCACCCAATGGTAGCATCTCACTAGGACGACCGCGTACTCCGCACCCTACGAACGAAAAACCTGGATCGCGTTCTCCATGGACGAATAGACTACCCCGGTACAAACCGCCATTCGTGAAGCGGATAAATTTACCCGATATTCAATCTTCTCACCCATTCCAGCTCCCCCTGCCAAACATTTCTTCTCGCCCTCACAGAAAGACACTATCCCACACAATGCCTTTCTTTCTCACTCCCCCTCGTACATCCCCTCCCAACCCGCTCATCTCACCTGTTCCAAAGCCACATTACTCTTATTATTTCCACCGCATTAACGTGTTTTACTTCGCTCTATCCAATCTATGCCCCCTTTTCGTTACCACCCACCCCAACCCCACTTACTGCTACCCCCCATCCACTTCCCCCTCACCCCCTTCACCTTTCTCGTACCTTATCGGTTCCGCCCTAGCCACCTCCATGTTCTTGGACAATGTTCTCGCCATCTCATGTGCCATCCTCCACTGCGCCGTGTTCCAAACAGTGAGACCCCGCGTCACTCCATTTTGCTGGAAGTCATCCCCGGGCATGTGTGCGACAGAACCTTATACCCAACTCGACCAAGTTTGATATACTTTCCCAATCAAAATACCAGAGGACAACTTCCATCCATGGTTAAGTTGGAGGGTGTTTGGTTCACTGTTTCTTTGTGTGTTTATTCTGGTAGTTTGGCATTTGGGAACAGTCTTCTAACATCTTCTCATATCTCGAGCACATTTCGGCCCAAAACAAGGTTTCTCTGGCTCTTTGATTGCACTTGGTGATTCCCTGGTGTTGACTTCAGTACTTGTGCCAACATATTTGTCTTAAGCTTGGTGGTGATACAATATTCATGCCTTTGTAGACTAGTCCATATGATACGCGAGTTCATACGAAAACCATAGTATTTCTCTGATGGAGTGTGGTGTCTCGCGTCTGGTATCAGTCCAACCTTCACAAGATCACGGAATGTGCAAAAATCATTCGCTCATTAGCGGTTGCGTGCTTGAAAATCTTGATAACGAGATGGAGTTACTGCTATGAACTGTACCATGTGACCATTATCGGTTCAATATTGGTTCCATATCAGGAAGGTTTGCTCTGCTTAGGGCTTCTCCAATAGGAATGTCTGATCCTGTTTTTAATGGTACATCAAAGATCATAGCTTGTAGTCTAAGTATCATGTTTTGCAATCCATTGGCGCTGACAGTTGTGGTTTTGCAAATATTGACAAAGGTTTGTGATTCACTTTCAACTTTCACTGGTCTGCCAAAGATGTAGTAGTGAAACGTCTTGCCAGCAGGGGACAATCGCTAACATCTCTTTCTGATCTGTGCATAGCGTTGTTCTGTATTGTCATTCGCTCTGGAAATATATGCTATGGGGTTTCCATTTGCATCATGAGTACTCCTCCAAGGGCAAAACTGTTGCCAATCACACGTATTGTGCGCTCTTTGTTATGTCATAGTATGCGACCCCTGGATGCTGAGTTCATAGCTTCTTCAGCTTGTCAAAGCTTTCTTGCGGAGGCTTATCCCGAGGAACCGGGAGTCCTGGTCTTGTTACTTCTTCTTAGGGTGCATCAACTCCCAAGTTTAGTATAAAATTTGGACAGATTAAGTGGACGAATCCTAAGCATCTCTTAACACCTTCGTTGTCAGATGGTGCTGGCATCCAGCTACAGCTCTGATCTGTCAGGGTCTGGGGGGAATTACTTCATGGGGGACTCTAGATGCACACATACATTACTCTATTCTGTCTGATTTGACATTTGTCAAATAAGCTTCAGATTTAACTCTGTTGCTTTGTCTATGACTGTTTTCATGAGGCAATTTGATCTTTGAGATCTTTCCCTGCTATGAGAATGTCGTCCATCACAGACTCGTGCCTCCTTTCCCAAAAAAAAAAATCCCTTCCAACATGTGGTCCATGATCCTCGGAAGATTCTGGGGCACATTTGATTCCAAAAGGGAGCCTGAGATATCTGTAACGACCTCATATTGGTGAAGTGAAGCATGTCAGTAAGCTAGATTCATAGTCTAGTTTGATCTGATGAAATCACTCTTTGTATCAATGACTGAAAAGATCTTTGACCCTTGTGGCAATGAATCAACTACTCTTCTACAGTAGGGATGTGGGAATGTTTCCTCTTACTGCTGTATTCAGGTCTTTTGGAAATCTAAGCAAAATGCGGACTGTGTATCTCAGCACTGTGCCATAGAGTTAACCAAATATGTTGGCTATGGTGACCTTGGTTATCTGCAGAAGATCTTACATTCGTAAGCGTTCTTCTTTACTTCTCTGTAGAGGTTTTGTAGTCTCCTAGGTGCATGTACTACTGGTTTCACTGTAGGATCTAACCTGATGGTGTAGGTTCCAGGTAGTGTTCCTGTGAGCTTCTTAGCTGCGGAAATTCGTTCTGAAACTGCACGTTGTGTTAATCTCAATTAGACCTAACTGACTGCAATTTCTCCTGAGAGTAAGGGTGGTTTACCTGCGTTTGTACCACATAAAAGGTTGCCATCACATTTAGTGTCTTTGTATTTCAATGGTAAAGGTTTTAACTGTTCCGTTTATTCATAGTGGTGTTCCGAATTACGACATCAATTGTGAGTGGTTTCAGAAGTGGTGGCTTCTTCACTAGGCTTGATACGTGCTATACGTTAGTGTGCATAGTTTTGTGCCTGTGTCAAGTTGCATACGCACTCTCTTCCCTTGCACTTCAACATATTCATACCTACTTATATCCATTTCTGTTACGGGTGGTATTTTCATCTTACATATAAACAGGATGAAGATAAATGTCGTCGTAATAATCATTTTCTTCATACTCATGGCCTAGATTTTTTCCAACTTGGTTGTGGTTTCCTTATTTTCGTACTTGAAAGCATAACCGTTGCAAGTGGTTTCTTCATTAACGTAGTCACATATTTGTTCTTGGCTGGACATGTTTCTTGTTTGCCATGACGACGTATCCACATTTAGGCATTTTTCGTTGTTCTTTGGTTGCCTTGAGGTACTGTACCTTGAGTTACGGTTGCTTTGGTTATGGTTGCTTGGTACGGTGACTTTGGTTACGGTTTTGGTTGCTTTGGTACCTGTAGTCTTCTTTGGAAGTCTTATTTTTGACGTGCAATCACCAACGGCATTGAATTACGTCTGGCACCTCTGATGCCACTCATGCTGTCTTAATTGGGTTTCATACCAATTTCAATCGCTTTGCCCAGTGTCAGGGTGTCTCCTACTTCGTCAAGGACTTCTCTTTTACTTTTTAATGATAGGATCGCAGGATATACAGTCTCTTACCATTCGATCTTCGTCAGTGTAACCACAAATTTCACCAAAATCTAAGTCTGTGACGAAGTTGTCAAACTTCCTCAGTTTCTGCTGTTTTCGGTTATTGAAGGTGACCGTACCTCTTATTTGGTTAGTTTTTGGGGCGCCACGTATCAGCTAATTTAGCGTATACACCTACAAGTGTATCTTTGTTCGCCGCTTTCACCTTCTGACAGCGGCTGGCGCAAATCAAACGTTCCATTAGACTTTCGACCTTTGTCCTATTGTACGTCATAAATAATTGACCTTGGCTTTCTCGTCTTATCAGAGGAGGGGGCCTCCAAAGGGGAACTGGGCAATGTTGCTTAAAAACGTTTCATTCCTTGCATTTTCAGGCACTGGCATTCCAGTCATGATGGCTATTTGATGCATATGTAATTCAATAACAAAAAAAAAATTCTGTATACAGTAACTGTAAACGAATTGCTGAGGGTGCGTGTATGTGGAAGCTGCGTCTTTCGGTACCCTGCGCGCTGCGCGGAACTCTGAACAGACTCCAATCTCATGTAAACGAATTGCAAATGTATGTGTGTCAGTGCGTATCGTTACCCTACACGTTGCTACGCGGAGATGAGTTAAGCACAGATTCCAGGTTGTAAACGAATTGCTGTATGCGTGTCTGTGAAGTGCATCTATCGGTACCCAACAGATCCAAGACTGAAACTTTATTTCCGAGTTTCAATGATCGTTTTTTGTTCATAATTATTCATGTTTTATACCAGAAAACAGAAAATTCACGGAATTACACTATTATAACAAACAGTTACAACGTCCGAGAGTCTTATGAGTCTTCTCGAATTGAAATTCACTTTTTACACTACCACAAAAAAAGCTTAATGATCTATACAGCTAGGTTGTATTTGTCACGAAACGCTGTTCTGTAGTACATGGGCAAGCTTAAAATTTTGGAACCTTCAACAACTAACACATTGACGATCTTTTTCGCCACTTTTTTGTGTATTCCCATTTACTTACTACCTCAAATTTTATTTTTTTTCCATATGGAGGCTGGGTGTTTATGCTAATATTATGTCTTCCGGTTATATCAGCCCCTTTTATGAACATAAATAGAGCATTCTGACACCAAATAATAACTCCGTGAGTCTCAATGTCTGATGTTCAAGACAGAGTCTGTTTAATACAAGGCTGACATGCCTGATATGATGATATATGCTAGGAGAGCATAATTAAACTGTGCCACACTGGTGCCATATGCTGCATGAAAGAGAAGGTCTACAAGATGAAACAGTAAAAGAATGGAATTTGATGACAAATAGGGGCGCGATTTGGTTATATTTTGTGAAATAGCTGAAATGACTTTAAATGCGGTTTGAAGATGCCACTTACGACGCTTATCTTAAACCTGAAAAGGTTAGGCGGATCCCAACTTTAAATAAGTTGCAAAAATGGTATTTTTGGCACTGGTAAGCCAGTCAGTTACATGGCTCTAACTACAACAGTTTCCGAACATTGCAAAATGGGACTTTGATGAAACAATAGGGGGCCCGATTGTTTGTATTTTGAAGGAATCGCCGATAGCGGCTTTGCGAAATGAATTGGTGATCT
The DNA here is from genome assembly GCA_023653785.1 of Ophioderma brevispina. Taxonomy (NCBI): domain Eukaryota; kingdom Metazoa; phylum Echinodermata; class Ophiuroidea; order Amphilepidida; family Ophiodermatidae; genus Ophioderma; species Ophioderma brevispina. Next base: position 36,683 of record JAMKCH010023708.1, read on the forward strand.
AATTCATTGAACTTACGGGGAATTATCATGCGCGAAGCCCCAAAAGGGGCGCCCCATGGTATGATAAATAGGGGGACCGGCCCTTAAATGTGGGATCTTTCTTTGCAATAATTTATCACGACAGTTGCCGACCCATTGCAAAAATGGATTTGAGTAAAATGGGGGCAACGATTTTGTTATTATATTTTGAAAAAAAATCGCTAATAGGGGCTGACGACTAATTTGGTGATCCAGTTCATGAACTTAAAGGGATTTTGGGATAATCTATCGCGAACATATATAATGAAAATCCCTAAAGATGACTTACCAGATGGTTTGCAAGGTCATTGGAGTATTCGAAGCAGTAGACGATTTAAGGGGAAGCCGCCACGTTATTATTTCAGCTATCGTTTTGCCACACGCCATGTTTAGATCTTTCCAAACCAATTGAAAGATGATCGGTGGTTAGTCAAGTTTGGCCTGTATAAAATTACTATAGGCGTGTACTTTAACATTGAAATTAAAAAACAAGCGAAAAATAAAAAAAGTAAAAAAAATATATAATTTATCAAACATGCATGCATTTTGTTGCCTTAATTTTTATAAAATTAGTCTGGGATTATTTGAGAAGTATAGTTTTTAAAATTAAAATTGGAAACCTCTACATCATACAAAGAAGCGCTACTCGGTACATTGAAAGTACGATATTGCTGAAAACGCGATTAGTATGGGTTCATACAATGATCTCTATGCAATGGATTGGAACTTGTCATTAAGCACTGATGGCAATATTGGTCATCCACAAAGGCACCAAGCAGTGGTTAAGAGCAGTCATTTATACAAAACTGTTTCACATTGAAAAGTGGAATAAGCGACATAACAGACTACAGATCAAGCCAATTCAGTGATGCTCATTGTATTTGCGCCGTATGGGATGTAAGGTTCTCTAAACGTGCACCGGATAAAACTTTTGTTAAACAGGTGGCTCTGGAATGGGTTGTGTTCGGTTGACCAAAAGTTTGCCCGCCGCTTGCTCCATTATCTATCTAATATACAATTACTGTTGGTAGCAACTCCATGTCTAGAGATCAGTGGTTAAAGTGCGATTGCGATAAAACTATAAATTACGCGACCCCTTTTTCAAATGTCCACGTTTTCATGGATGTTAGTGTAGGCCAACTAAAACCTTTGTTGATAACAAAATGATATCTAACACTCCTCTTAACATTTTTCTCAAATCACTGAGGTTTTACAAAGTGTGTTTTTTGCAAAAAAAAAAAAATTCGAAACGAACTGCATATTGGAAAAATTTGGTAGGGATGGAAAGTTAAGTATACGTAGATTCATTTAAAAATCAAAATTAATTGAAAAATGTCCACATTTGTTGAGTTATTTTGCCCTTTTTTTCGCCCAACTACCTTTACTCAAAACGATTCCGACAAATTCCATTCGCAGGAACCGGTCTGAAGTCAAAGTGATGACCACCATAATTTACGTTGTTGAACATCATATCGCAGTGTTGACACTTTCCTATTCGAGTGAACGCCGGGGGTGGGGGGTAGGAAATTGCCATCCTACAGAACAGCCTGAATTCAAATCGGCCATCAATATCGGCGCGCTCGAGCGCTAGTCCTTTCAAAGAGCTTAACGGTAGGAGGCCGCTATTACGCGTATCGGAGGTTACACTCAGACTGCCAAAACTCTAGACCTGGTCACGAATATTGGAAATCTAAATGGACCGTTTTATTGGAAATTACCTATTTGCAAGAGGGGTTTATCCACTAAACCCGACGGATTTGGAAGTCAAATAAATTATCCTTTATTAATATGAATTATAAGATGATTGACTAGGTTTTTTTAAGAGGCAGAGTTTGTTAATGAAAGTGAGGGACAAAGGCTCACCTAGGTAAATGCACGTAGCAGGTTCCACAAATTACCGTTTGGAAATCCCCAAAGCCCAAATCGAGCAGGTCGTTTATCCTACCCCCACCCCCCCCCCCGGTGAACTGCGATCGAGGTGTTTTTATATCAATAATTAATTCAAAAACCCAACGAAATGAAAACAAAATAATGTCATTCTGAACTTGATTTCAAATTGTATTAGTACTTTCATGAAATCAATCAATATACAGTGTCAGCAATAAACAATTCGAGTCAACACGTAATGTTTTGGTTCATCACTTTGACGTCACGAAGGAGAAGAGCCAACACCAAATGGACCGCTTGTGATCAATGAAGCCGTGGCGAAAAATTCCGCCAGGTTTCTTCGTATGTCAAAAAACAAAAATTAAAATTGCCTCTATTTGTTAATTTACGTCAAATGTATTATTTTTTCGGGTAAGGAATTCGTGATTGATGAGTAACATAGGATTTTATGAATGTAAGTCAACTGAGTTGACAAAAATCTTGAAATATTTCCTCTTAACCTAAAGAGCCGGGCTTTTGAGACCCATTTAAACCTGACGGGGGGCGGATCCGCCCTCAGTATCTCGGAAAACGGATGTAAACATCAATGTGTGGGTACCAATGGATAGCTATGACCTTCCTGCGTATATATGACAAAAAAAAAGTACAAACATACCTTGTATGAGGTCACAGTGACGTAAAACATGAAGTCATACAAAATACGAAAAAATCTAAACAAAGCGCAAAAATTCATGGTTTTTCGGCATTTTTTTCAAGCAAAAGTTGGATTTTTGGCATGATGTGTCTGTCTGAAGTATGCTCACAAATGATTCTTACTACAATCAAATCCAAAAATATAGATTAAACCATAGTGTAACTGTATCCTTCGCACAAAAAAAACGGATTATGCTGTTCAGTGTAATTGTAATTTCAATGGGAAATAGCTTTTCTTCGCACGCAGTGCGGGATTACGTAACGGCCGCGCATATAGGGCGGTTTTGTTCAAAATTGTCTTAAATCGAGCGCAAGGCTTCATATATAAAAAAAGTTATGTAGTTTCGGACGTGCAGAAATAACAAATAGGTAGATCGACAAAAAATGTCGGGGGGGGGGCGGTCGCCCGGGCCTTTAGGGTTACCTCCCCCTCCGGGCCCTTTTAGGGTTAACAGTAAGGATCCTCTGAATGAAAAGGATTACACGACCTGAGCATCAATATTCTTTTCATTCGTTAGGAGGTTTGCAAATCAATTCTACTCACCAGTTCAGTCGTTCGTCTTCAATCATTTATTGGTTGTTTTTAATTCGTTAAAGTGAATGGCGTTCTGTCCCGGTAAGGAGATATAGTAACGGATACGAGAGAGAGAGAGAGAGAGAGAGAGAGAGAGAGGGAAGGCGACAGAGTGGGCTCGCGTATGATTAACCAAGCTTTCTTCGGAAGGTGCCCACCTCCTCGACACCCCACAAATCGGAAATGCCCCAACGGATCGACACTCACTTTATGGAGCTCATTCCGCCAAGGCCTCAGAACTTACAAGTGTTTGTCCAACCGGGTTGTCAGAAGAGGGGAGTCACCTCATCGAATTTCAGCTCACTAAGAGCATTTTGAAAATGTTACCTTTGACCGTTAAATACCTTTGAATGATCCCTTAAACACTTAAGTGACCAAGGGGGAGGGGGGTTCTTCTTTTCCCCCGTTGGCCGCTTTACGCGTTGGTTTTTTGCGCCGAATTGTTTTAACTGGTCTGACTTTTAAATGCGCTTCTTTTCATACAAGCCTGGGAATTATATCATATTTCCTGTCTGGAATTGTTCACTATATCAAACAAATTATATGCCTAACCTTCTTTTCACCAACGACACACACATTTCTAGACAACCGTGTGTGGGAGTGCATTATGACGCAGTGCTGGCGGTCCCTTCTTTACTTTGACTTTGAAAGCGCTTCTTTTCATACCAAAAAAAAATTAAAATCGGCCAGCCGTTATAATGAGTTAATAGTGAGGGTCCATGGACCCCCCCCCCCTTGGGCACTCACGGAAGTCAACTAAGAAATATTAAAATAATCAAAGAAACCAAAGCAATTTTGTTGGCGGATGCATGTTCACACCATACTATAAGTAAACATTTAATAGTAACATTAAAAATAATTAACCCTTTATGTGCTGAAAAACAAAACAATTTCATGTGACGTTGCTAAAAACCGTTAACTGTACAAAGTCTAGTGGGAAAAATTGATGTGTATTTTTGCAACCCCGTAAAAAATACAGGATTCCTAAAACTTCAAGGTTTTTGTTAAAATATATGTAATTTGGGGTCTTCTAGATTAGATATCAACATAAAAAAGTGTCAAAAAGTTTGATGTTAGCGCAAGGCTCATTTGAATTTTTCCGTCTTTTGACCCATTTTCGGTGTTTTACTAAAAAACAAGTTTTGCCCCCTAAGTTGAAGCCCACATCACAAATTGTATTTGTATTGTTGATTTGGTGTTGTTTTAGGACCCTTCACATGTGGTATAAAGTTCGGACAAAGATTCCTCGGACAGATGTTTCCGGAACCCTCCTTGGGCACTAACGGGAGTTGAAAACCCCTTGGTCACTTAAGGTGGAATTACCCCTCAGAGGGCTAAAAAATAAAATCTAAAGAATTTAAACTGAGGAAGAAATTACCTTTCTATTGGTTTTGTTTGACGAAATCGGAGCTCCGTTCAAATTTCTGTTTTATCGGAAAATGTAACTTCGCCAAACTGAAACGCTAATCATAGTTTATGGATTTTATGTTTATCAAGCTGCGATATTGAATTTTGTTCCACTAAAAAAAATCAATCTCAAAAAAGTAATAAGCTTTTGATCTTCTAGTTTCCACAATTATTGTGAAAAGTTGAAGCACTTATTTTTATAACCAATAATAGACATACATAACATTCTAAACATTTACTAAAAACTTGAAAAAACAGTTGTTTCTAGAATAAATTGCCGATATCTCGAAAGATGAATTTTAAACGATATAATATACTCACTGCTAACAGGATTTCTCAAAAACGTTATCTTAAAGAAATGAGATGGGATAAAAAAGCTAATTAAAAAAATACTTATTGGACACGCATTGAATTAGAATTAGAATAATGCCACTAGCCATATGGGAAATTGGTTTTAAGGGGGGGTATTGGTCAAGAAAGGAAAACAATAATTATTTTGCTAACTGTTGCACCAAAGATCCCCCTTAAATCAGGTTTATCCTGCCGGGAAGTGACATATTCTCTAGTTCAATGCATAGTACAATAAGTATGTTTTCATTTGCTTTTTTTCCCGCACATTCACATCTGATAGTCTCAGTTCACTTCTCAGCTCACCTCTTCCTATATCCTCCAACATTTCTTTCTCCTTTCTTCTATCACATCTCGCTTAAGATCAATCGTTTTGAGAAATCTTGCTACAAGGATGACTGTCCTTAAAATTCACTTCGAGATATCGGAATGTAGTATAGAAGATAGAAACCACTGTTTGTTAAGTTTTTAGTATATTTTAGAAATGCTTTTTACTTTTATTATCAATTAGATAATAAGGCTTCAATTTTCACAAAAAATATTTTTATGTTTTTTTGAAGTATTTATTTTTGAGTTAGTTAATTTTTTAAGTGGAAAAAAATTAAATATCCGCAGCTTGAGGAACAATACAATACATAAGAAATCTGATAGTGATTTCAATTGCGAAGGACATTTTCGATCATAACTTTTGCACGGAAGCTCCGAGTGTCGTCAAACAAAAAGCAATTAGAAAGGTAATTTCTTCCTCAGTTTTCAAATTGTAGATTTTAGTTTAGCCCTCTGTGAGGGTTTAATTCACCTCCTTAAGTGTTAATGACCTCCATTGATTGTACGGACATTTAAATCATGGTTGCAAGTAGATCAATGTGCTACCTGTTTTTTGAAGATATTAGATCCAGGACCGGAAATGACCCCATTGGACCTTTATTTAACTTTAGTGGTAAACTTCTTTTATAAGTGAGTCCAACACACCACAAACACGATCAAGTGATCATACTATTAATAGGAGACAGTGATTTTTAGTGTGAAAATAGGTCATTGGACCCTTGTGGCCCCACTGACCTTCGATCAAAATTCAAAGTTAAATTTTTTGGAGGAATGTCAAACAATATACATGAGTCACGTGATCATCTAAACACTGTAACTTGTCAATAAAAAAATCGTTCTGCACACAAAGAAGTTTAGCCAATCAGCATTTGCACAGAAGACACATCTCCAGGATGCTTTATCTGCATTGTTCTGACCTCAAATGACCTAAAAATTTCAATGAAGTATATCTAATCGCACCTTATTTTTTTTCCAACTTTTATTGGGACACTCTGTTATGGTGTACAATGTATTGCAATACTAATCATTAAGATTATTTCGTCGGGTGTATTACATAGTGACGGATGTTGTTTTTTTATTATTTTTACGAATAGATGAAATGGTAATTTAAATCCCAAAATCTTCAACATAGCCAGGCCGAACATTTGCATAATTCATTATAATAATCTTAATGAGAAATTTGGCAATTTTGACTATGTTGCATAACAGAGACTATGTATGGGTTGTGTTAACATTTCTCAATGAATAAGGGTATTTGTGAAATTTTCTCATGAACCGTATGTTTGATCATTGCAAAAAAAAATACCTTTATGCTCTACAAACACTACAAATATAAATAAAAATAAAACCGTCGCGATTCCAAACTGAAAGCATCTTTTTGCCTTGCGCTCAGCGCCCGGATCGGCGGTCGCGTTGCTCGAATTTTCGGTCTTGATTGCTCACTTCCCCAACAAGTCACGCTCTTACGTAACCACCCAGGTCGCGGGAGTCAGGGGACGTCTCCGTCTATAAAAACACGCTAAAATGCATATTGTGGTTGTGAAACTTACCACTACTAGACATTCATGCTTGTTTTGACGAAATCACGTGCGCTGTAAAACTTACAGTAGACTTTCACAATAAAAGGATCAGAAAAAGACAATAACGGTGGCCGTAATTTAAAAATCAAGCAAAATTACTTTTTTTTGTCCAAGTTTCCAGGAGGCCTATTACGACTAAGTTTATAAGAGAGGCACCTATTTGAACTTTGAATTATCAACATAATTATGCACGATTATGGATTTTCAATTATAGGTTATTTACAGAAAAAATACTGTAAATCTTTAAAAAAACTGCAGCATTTCGCCAAAATCCCATAAACTACTGCTTTTATAGTTTCCATCCAAATTCACTTATATTTTATACCGTTTATGCATTATGTTTTTACCAAAATTAAAGGTCCATGGTCCGATCGCTAAGAGCCTCGTCCCCTGGACCCCAAGATTTTACCCGGTGGTCAAAATTTTGGTTATCAGAAGAAAACTACTATTTTTCCTCATTTTATCCCCTGTGAGCTATAAGGGCTAAGGATGGTGGTTTTGATGGTTATGAGCAAAACTCTGCCCCATTTTGGTCGATCAATATAGTTTTTTACAGAGTACTCTATGGGGATTAGCAAAATATGTTTAGCGCTCTTTACAAACGGTTGAAATATCGGTCGCGACTTACAGATAGGGTTTTGAGGTGCAGGCCAGACTATCAAGATTAAAAATTTATAGACTTACATGCACCGTAAATGTTGTATTGTGGATAGGCCTACTAAGCTATTGTGTTCGTCCGTGCTTTTTATTTTCAACCATTCACTTCTTACACTCGCCAAATATATTTTTTCAGTGTTTAATTGAACAAATTTTTACAGTTTATACTGTAATTTTCACAGTACTTATTTGGCATAATTGTTGTCAGTAAATACTGCCAAAATTATCAGTTTTTAGTGTGGCAAAAGCGTCTCAGATACAGCAGCTACACACATTGTTCTAATATAATTTTCGACCGACTCTATAGACCAGTTAACATCCTACGTCACTTCTCTTCTTTGTTTTTCTGCCAAGCCATTCCATGCGAATCGTTATGGCCAATAGTATTAAACTCTAACAGATACAATTGCCCAGTGTGTAACAGTCAGGCCGAGCTATTTCAGATCCCAGCCCGAACATTTTACAAAAACATTGCTGTTAACGGGCTATAGGCTAACCCAGTGTTGAAGCGAGAGAGGCAGATGAATCTCGCAATTCACATTGATCGATAGGTCACTTTATAAGCTGTCGTACGGTGATTTTCAGGTACAGCATACAGACGAATGCAGATTGGTCTGTGTTGAAGACTTTCATTTGGGCGTTTGGGTATGATTTCCAAAGTGAAAATCTATTTTTTTTTTTTTTTTAACAGAATTTTTATTTTTGGCCAAGAATAAAAAAAAAAAAAAAACGGGGGGGAGAAGTCATAATTTGGTATATGAAAGAGTGTGATAGATATCATAATTGCAAAAACTCAATTCGTCAAAATGGTCGATTGTCCTGTTTCGAAGCGACTCATGACGAGTGATTAATTTACACAAAAGTCTCATAATGGGGCCCTTCCTCTTCGAGAAATGATCCATTATTCGTCGTCAAACTGGGGGCGGGTGCATTGATTTTTGGCCCATGACTTGCTCTAAAATATTCCCGCCATTACCATCTAATCAACTCACTATTATTTACTTTTTAAAACCATGAGCGTTATATATGCATAAAGAAGTGCCCATTTAACAAATTTAAAAATTGTTTCTATCAATTGCACATTGGAAATTGCATTGGAAGCGAACATTGCAAGGGTTTCGTGCTTCGCGCGAAAAGGGACACCCCCTCCGAAACCATTCTAAAAACGTCCAATTAAAAAACATGAGTGAAGGGATTCAAATGTAGTAATATCAAATACACCACTGGCAAAAGTATTGGCAACATGCAAAAAACGAAAATTGTAATAACAAATTGATTTCAAATTATCCCATGTATTCTTGACCACATCTTACGTATTAATGTCAAAATTTGGTTTTCGTACAATTGGTATCCCAGAATTCCAGAGGGGTGACATTTGTGATGGTCATGTTCCATAAAGATGTCGAATTACAGGAACTGCGAACGATAACTGGCCGTTTGCACTCCAGAAGTATACAGACACAGAACAAAAGAAAATGTGCTGTCAAAATAGCCCGCTTAATGAATTGTTCGGGTTCGTCAGGGTTTCTTTAAATGTTTGCAGTGAAAAAATGGTGTGGTTTTGTGATGACGGGAATGAGATAAATCAATGGAAGACGGTGGGGTATCTTAGAAAAATGTTGGAAACATTGGAGACATCAATGCTCTCGTCTGATAAATCCTCACGTGATTTAAATCTTCATGTCTAACAACAGTGTTTCCAGTGCATAAAACAGCAAAAATGTCAACATTGCTATTGGAAACGTTGTTTTCAGTTATATCATGTGACCTGCTTCCGTCATTAATTTCCCGAGTCCAACGGCCCTGGACGTGCTCCCATTTTCCAATGCCCATTATCCTCCTTTCCGGCCATACCACCACGCCCTGTGTAACCTAAAATTGGCTCCTATTGAACAAGTGACACAACAATTTGAGAGTACTCACCTACCTAGTTTGATGTAGAGGGTCCATACTAACTACCAAAGTTGTCACAAAACCTTTTCTGTAGTGAGGGGTAAACGATATGTTTTGACCTGGGTACCCGCTCCTCCTCTATGATATTGAATTTCCCATCTTTGGTTTGGCACGAACCCTTTCTGCATCTTCATTTTACAGGTAATCACCGTGCCATATGTGGATATGAACACGTTAAACTTTTGAGCACGCCTTTGACTTCCTCTGTTGAAACCAAAATTGAAAGAGACGTAAAGCTTTATGTTTTAGGTGATATGCGTGTGTCACATGTTATTGTAATCCCAGCAAAGAACATAACGCCGCCTATATGCCAACATGCTATTTATATTTGGTGTCGTTTGCTAATAGTCCTCGGACTTGTTCAGTACGACATTTGTTTATGGCAGTAATCCTTCACGTATGCCAATACAACCTTTTAATTTAACAACACGCCCATTGTCTCACAGCGAACACCTTTGGAAGAAAAAGACACCCATTGCAGTATACTGCTTTTACAATGAAGAAAAGTTACATCTATCGAGGTATTGGATACAAAGAACAACACCTCTGTCTTATCTGTACATTGAACACCTACGTACGTCAGACAATTCATATTTCAAACAGATGTTCTATTTCCGGGAGCCGATTTCCAATCATGTTATGCACATTTCTCATTCGAAGAATCCTAAACCGCTGCACTTCAAATATATTAATGAATACAATTTTAAAGGTTAGCGAGGGCAGAATGTTAACTTTTTCAAGCTGTTCTGAAACCATTGAGCAGGGCTCATCAACAGCCGGACAAAACATTATTCAGAGGTGGCAATACTACTGAATTTGATGAAGCTAAGCCCATTTATAAACGGGCGGTGGTGGACTTTTTATAACACATGCCTTGTGGGGAATGTACTGTACTCTTTGAGATCGGAATATTTAAAAAAGTTTTTGGAGATATCGAATCTCTTGTCCTTTTAGTTTATAATGTAAACATTGATGCATTGGACTTGTCATATTCACACCTGAATTATATAACATTTGATGCGTTTTGGAGTCTTCGGGTTTTGAAGTTGACAGAATTAGACCTCAGCGTAAACAGGCTGACAACCCTGACCCCAGGAATTTTCAGTGGACTAAAGGAGTTAAAGGAAATTGATATCTCCTACAATCTACTGATATCATTGGCTTCAGAAGTCTTTAGAGGACTGAAAGAGTTGAATGGCCTTGAACTAAGTAATAATCAATTAACATATCTGTCTTCTGGGCTTTTCGATGATCTGATTAAATTGGAAGAGCTTGATCTTAGTTTCAATCAACTGGAATATATCCCATTTGGGGTGTTTGACGAACTGAAGAAGTTAACGAAGCTTCATCTCCGAAACAACAATCTAATGGTCCTTCCTGGTGGACTGTTCACTAAGCTATTAGAATTGGCGTGGCTGACTATTTCTTATAATTCGTTGATGGTCGTTAATGCAACAGCATTTCATGGATATCTTCAGTTACAAACCTTATTCCTTGAATACAATAATTTGAATTCACTGCCTGCCGGATTATTTAATGAATCTGCTAAACTACAGAAGCTGCATCTCCATCACAATAACCTGATGTCCTTATCAATTGGATTATTGAGTGGTCTTTTAGGGTTGACAGAACTTCGGCTCGATAACAACCATTTGACAGCCCTTCCAGCTGGACTTCTGAAGGAGTTAGTACGGTTACAAGTGTTAATTGTCAATGATAACAATCTGTCAAATCTACCGGTTGGAGTATTTGATGGACTTACAGAGCTAACCAGACTTGAGTTTAGCAATAACCAACTAGAACACCTACCGACTGATTTGTTCATTGATTTGGGTCAGTTAAAGAAACTTGTCATGAATGGCAATAACCTCATCACCTTGTATGATGTAGCGTTTAAAGGTCTGTCAAAATTGGAAGACCTTTACATCGAAAACAGTAATCTAACTACTCTTCCAATTGCATGCTTTGGTCAAGTAAATAATTTGCGCAGGCTTCATCTCAATAACAACAATCTTACCTCACTGCTAACTGGAGTATTTACTGGACTGTTTGATTTGTATTCTCTTAGTCTCAGATACAATAATCTTAGATCACTGTCAATCGGAATATTTCGTAACCTAACTAACTTAGATAGCATCGATCTTAGTTACAACTATTTGGAAGGGATTCCAGTCGAAATTTTTAATGAACAAGTGAGGGTGACTCGAATATCCCTTCATAAAAATCAGCTCAAATACCTGTCGACTGGAACTTTTGATGGACTAAAGGCACTCAAACACCTACTCCTCAATAACAACAACCTTACCGTTTTGCCACATGGAATATTCAGTGAATTAAATAGTCTGATGAACCTTTATCTCTCATACAACCAACTGACAACTCTTCCACATGGGCTCCTGAATGCGTCAGCTAATTTGCGTATTCTTAATCTCAACGGCAATATTCTAACGCATTTGCCACATCTGATATTTAGTTCACTTGAACGTATATATTCGCTCGATTTAAGTGACAACAAACTAACATCCTTCCACGTGGAGGAGTTTAGTGGACTGCAGAGTTTAGTGAAGCTTTTCCTCTATAACAACCAATTGACATCCCTATCGAATGAACTCTTTAATGGATGTGTTAGTTTACTTAGAATCTATCTCTATTACAACAGATTGACATCCCTGCCAAGTAAAGTTTTCAGTGGCCTGCTAGTATTGAGAATAATTTACCTCCAAAACAACCAAATAACATCACTACCATATGGGATATGGAGTGACTGCGTCAAGTTGCAGCAGGTATATCTTGACTATAACAACATAACATCCCTTCCAGAGGGATTGTTTCGTGAAATGACAGAGTTGACATTATTGAATATCTCTTCTAACCAGTTGACAATATTATCTAGTGAAGAACATACCAATATTTTTCCACCAAACCTACGGATAAGATATTTATTTATTTCTAGCAACAACATAGCGACGCTATTTTCACTGAATGTTCTCACTTACCTTGAAATGCTTTATGTGAATAATAATAATTTGGCTTTCCTGAATTCAGTGCTTTTTTGGTCTTTGCATGAACTAATTCTCCTGGCCTTGGATCATAATGTCCATTGCAAAAATTACACACTTGAAAATCTTCCACCCTTTGCCCTTTATTGGGAACTCTCTGGCTAAAATTATTTAGGAAAAATTATTTTAATTGAATAATCTGCAATATCAACTAAATTAACCGAATCAAAATGTCCTTCTTACTCAGATGTATCTGGCAATCAATTGTTCGGCGTTAGTTCACGGAACATTTTCCCGGCTTGTCAAACTTCGAAAATCTCTTCTTGGCAAAAACAAATAGTTAGTCTTCAACGATATCATTTAACACTTTGAAATACGTAAAATTTATAAATAATCGTACAAGACTCAATTCAAAAGCTTGAAGACCAGTTTTTAACAGGAACGTACCTAAAAAACACATTAGATTTAGATCCAATTTTCTGTTTCTTCCTTCTTGTTACGAAATTATCAGTTTCGTTTTCTAGCCTAAGCAATGCAACTGTATTCTAGATAAAAGTGCCACGTGTTGTTTGCGAATGATAACTAATTGCGTTTTCTAAGCGTTCCTAAAACCAATTTTTTTTATCTTAATGGTAACGAATGGTTATACAAGAAACTACTCGAGAGCGTCCTATGTGGGTATTGTGTATTATTTGCCAGCAGTATGCACAGTTTGGTAATTTACCAATTTACTTCCACTCCAGGGATAAAGAATCTAATAGAGTTCAATCAATAGTTTCTATTAAAACTTTCACTGTCCGAACTTTTTTTTTTTGTCTGATGGGGTTAAATTGATTCTGTTGGCTAGTGCTGACGCATAGTATGCCGGATTTTTCCCATCCTATTCTGAAGGCTGGAGGAAAAGGAACCTGTTTGCAAGTTGGGCCGTCTAACTGTCAATACTATCCAGTGAAGTATCTGTTTTCTCATTACATTGATTACCATCGATAGGTTCAAGGATGCAAATATCCTTTCAGTATTTGATCGAATTACAAGTAAATCTGTTAAGACGTTAATTTCTATGACTTGGTTTATATTGGCTCCTACTCATTGTGGTACCGATAATAATGTCTGAATATTTCCTGATATCTTTTGAATTTCTGAGTTTTGTTTTGGCTTTACCACTGGTAATAAGGCCATGTAACTGTAATAAATTACCAGTTTCTATTTGAATCAGAATGATGATAAGTATACGAAGACTTTAGATAGGGGTAGAGAATTTGGCATGCCTTAATAACGACGAGGTATTAACAATACTCAGATTTTCAACGTCAGAATCAGTAAGGTTACACAATTAGCACATATTTTTCGATCCAATCGTATTCATATGCGTTAATCTCATTTGCTTCATAATGTCGCCGTAGTCTCCCTACATTCAAATATTTAGAACCGTCCAATTTCTGCAGGGACAACGGGGCAAACTCTAGACCGAAAAAGAAATACGTATGGGCCAGGAAAATGTCCTCAATTTTTTCACCGAACTTCTTTTGCTGGGTGCCTCTTTAATGGTATGCATTCTATCTGCAAAGCTAAAGTGCTTAACGTCACCCTGTTGTGTATGCTTGGACTGTTGCTCTTATTTACAATTAATCATGCACGATAAACCCTTTTCCTATTACAACTCATAGCCGTTTTATTTTTCGATCGATTCGGGCGAAGTGCCAGGTAAATGTGGTTTAATAATTCTAACATCTTTTATTCTTCGCCTTAAAGGGCATTATCCAGTAGGAATTTGCCTTAATCAGAAAATCAAGTTTGTGCATCTCTGTAAACAAGTATTAGGTGTGTTTAACTTTCCTACGAGCAATACGCAAAAAGCAGCCTTAAAGAAACAAAATTCGGAACATGTTAGTCTTTTACTGTCCGTACGGACACTTACTACAACACGTAATTGAATGGAAATTCATATCATTGAATACCGCTGTTTTCAAGTTTGAAAAAATTAGTTATTGAATTCTACTACAGACTATCCTGCAACTTTTTAGAACTATTCATTCAAATGACAATATTTTCATCTTTCGGGTGGATCACTGATGGTGATTTTAATTCAGATACCGACAATTACCTTTCGGTGAATAATTTGAATATTTGTAGATATGTCCAGATTCTCAGGAACAAGATTGTTATTAAAATTTTGAATGTAATCCAATCTGCACCAGTATAAATGTGTAAAATATATTCAGAATGAAACGGCAAAATGTTTGTAGTGTTTTCCATACTCAATAGGTTTTCGTAGCAGTCACTATCTAAATGTTGTGCTAGCCGCTCACAAGGCATATAGAACTCCTATTTGTTATCACACGCGGTAGTTTTTGGACCACCACCCTTGCTCAAGGAGCAGGTCTTCCTTATTAACCTCAAAGGGCAGCATAAGTTTTCTTATTTATTTTTTAATTTTTCCCTCTAACCTGAAAAAACCCATTTTTTTTTTATTCCGCACCCGGACCACTGTATCCATGAAGTGAGCTCCCAACCAAAAGACCAGCGGGATTGGTGGCCAGTTGTTTTGCAATTCTTAATCCGTGATAACATTTACGGTAATAAATCGCTACTGTTATGAATGTTCAGTCACTCATATAACGGAATAGCTCCCGGTTGGAACGGTTGCCACAACCTATGCTCCAGGAGTTTGAGTGGTGGGCAAATCCACACTTGCACAGAATTAGCTACACATGACATCGTCTAAAAGTGGAGCGGTTTTGGACTGCAAAAATTGTCCAGAACCCCTCCCCTCGTACACCCTCGGTACCACAAAACGCAACCACTTCTATTCGAAAAGATAGTCATAATAATTTTAAAAAATGATGTGGTCAAAAACTTTGGTGGCAGTGGGTGTTTTTTTTTGGGTCAAACAAATCACGTTTTTTGAGCTAAAACTATAAGAATAGCAAGATTATTAATTTTTTAGCAAACAAATTTTAATCATCGATGCCAAGACATCAATCTCTGACATTTAGATTATAAGTCTTGTCTGGTTTTATACAATAATATACAAGGGTCCTTGAAATTTTCGCCCAAAAATCACCTTTTTTCCTAAAAAAAGCATCCATTTTAACACGTGTCACCACAACGAGTATTACCTGAACCCTTATTGCAACGTTAAAACCTTATCAATACCAAATGATACCATAAAATAAGATTGGTATATTTTATACCCTTAAAATAAAAATAATAATAATTTCAATTCGCTAACTTTGGCAGCCCAAATTTCATTTTTCGTCGGCATAGAAAATCATCTGCCACAAATATTGTGCAACCACAAGACACACCATCATTATTCTTTAATCTTATATAATTATCCTCAAATAAATGTGGTTGTGTTTTGTTGTACGGTGGGGAGGGGTAACTCGAAAACTAAGCACTTTTTTTTTTTCAAGGCTCGGCCGCTTGCGCTATAATTACACAAAGTGTTATTCATAGTTACGCTCACGGAAGGTAAAGTAGTTTGTCAGGCGTATTAATTATGTATTAAGAGGAGAGAAGAGAAAAAAAAACGAGGGTATCATCCATCACTTTACTTGCAATCCACACACTAAGGACATCCTTCTGAGAAGAAAAATGAACGACGTATTTTTCCTTCCCAGTTAAAGGGATAGCAAGCATCGATTGCTATCCGAAACAATCGTAAAAATCATCAAAATGCATATTTTTTTACAACTTTTGTTACTGTCATGGATATGCGAAACATAACCTGCAGTGGTTGGCTTGAAATCCGTGTATTAAAAACAGGCAGTATTGTTTCACTGATTCTGTAATTTCTATACTTGCGTATCCAAATTTCTTCCGATTTGAGATCAAAAAAGCCTTTCCTTGTGAATATCACAAGACTTTTCAGTGTGTATATTGGGTGGCACCATGTCAATAGAGTGTTTGACCTCAAACACAACATTATGACTTTGTTTATTCTGTACTGGTGTAAACCACATCGTGTTTAGTGTAGATTTTAGACGCCGTCTATTTTGCAGGTGACGGTAAAAAATGGGTCAAAATCAAAAATGGCCACCATTTTTTTCACTATTGGTGTGGTTTCTACATGAAGGTGGCGAGTTGGAATTGTTACGAACCTTTCCCTGATTTATACGTTAAAAATGCTTTCCCACATTTTTTTTTTTTTTTTTCGATTCTCTCGCATTATCGCTGCTACTCCCTTTTAAGAGTGACGATGGCATCGACTTCTAAAAGAGTGCGGTTCTTTGGACAATAGATCTTGATAAGTGGTGGGAAGGGAAATTACAACATGTAATATGAGTTGCTGCTCATATGATGCATGTGATATCATTAATTACATTCATTACATATGATATCATGTGATATCATTTTCATTGTCTTGCTTACAATGTAATTAATGATATATATATGCTAGGCTCCACATGTATCCACTGCTCCCTGAGTGTTATCTGTTTAGGAATTCTTGGGTGTCGCGTACAACTCGGAATGATTTATTCCTGGACCTTCATCCTCCTAATTTTTGTTTGCTCGTATCCACAAGTCCCATTGGTAATGTGGCTTTGTGGTGGTGCGATTTGTTCACTAGTTGTGCTGAATCCGGGGCCCGCGCGTGTTATCCTCCCTTGATACGGAATGCTTCCTAACATGCCGCTTCTTTTGAGGCTGGGGGCGGATTGGAAAGTCCAGATTTAACTTCAAACCCCCTACTCTTATTCGGACCTGACTGCGATGTACCTGTCAGTTTTGGACTCTCTGTACAAAACGGGACCGACGGCTTAAACGTCCCCTCCGAAGGACGGGAATGCTTTCAATGATCCATGTTTGCCCAATTCCACAAGTGAACCATGGAGGAGAGCGGTATTCTGTATTAATCAATAGTGGTAAACATATCAAATGAGCAATGAATAGTACCCCGAATAAATCCCAGCAAGTGCCCACGCACGACCCCACCGTGATTCGAAACCCGGGAATTTTGATTAAATTTTGCGCCAGTTCAAGCACCATAACCGTCTAGGGCCACTCTCTCCACAGCCTATGATAGTCCGCAAGTTGGACTACTTACGTTTATTTTCAACTAAATATTACTAACATTCAAGTTGTTCCCGATGGTGCTCATCTTGACTAACGTCAAGATTTACTACTTGACACAACACACTAGGGAGCCAAAGATTTGACCCTTAAGATAGGTCAGCTAGTTGCACACACAGTGGTTAAAATTTATATTATGGTGTATTAATGCAATGACAATAGATCGATAAAATCCAATGTTAAATTTTCCGTCAGTAGGAACACAAATGAAATACGATATTCACCCATTTGCTATATGACATTTATAGGCATTAGTTCCTCATATGTATAGCATGAGAAACAACACCAAGTCGGCGAGCATCCGTCACGTCGACGTGCCTATTCGTTATTCCCGAATAGTCGTTATTCTAAAGGGTCATTCTTTCGAAAATACCACAAGGGTCATTATTCCTATATAACACAAGGGTCGTTATTTATTTCCGAAATACATTACGGCTATTAACCCGAAGTGTTTTTTTTGGAACCATAACCCTAAATCTACATAAACCCTAAACCCTTCGCAAAAATGCTAGCTCTAACCAAACCCTAAACCTAACCCTAAATTTCGAAATATTTCGGAAATAAAAACCCACCTTACTGTTTCGGAATAATGAGTTTTAATTGATATTATGAATAATGTTTATTAGTCCCGATAATGACCCTTCTAAATGACCCTAAGTAAATTCGAAATCCATGAACTCGTCGGAATATCGCGACCTTTCTGGTTAAAACTTTAAACTGCAACAAATTCTTATTTTTGGAAAATCACCTTCATAATAATGACCCGTCATTTCAATTTCGAATTATTACTTTTCGGTATAATGACCCTTCGGAATATTGCGTAGACTCCCATCGACGTACATCGCCTCAGAACTGCATGTGTATATTCACATACTGACGGATGTTGAGTCCATGGTCCCCGTAGTAATATTTTACTTCATATTTCGTTTGTGTAAGTAAAATAATAATGAATTGGCATTAATTAAAATTAGTATTTAAAACATCAGTCGTAAGAATACCCAAACACAATCGATCCGACACTATGTAAAATTCCTCTAGTTTCTATTCTTAACATCTGTCAAACAAGGTCCAATGTTAATTGTGTATCTAGAGCTTTGAAACTTGGTGAGCTTGTACAAGATGATATATTACTACCATAGTACAGGGTGTCCCAAAATAAATGCAATCATAGCGTAGTTCGGTGCTAAAATTTCCCCCCCCCACTTTTTAAATTTTTGAAATTATTCAAAATTTTAAAACAGATTCCTGAATGTTTCGTAATCCTGTTCATTTTTTTGATACGGTTCACTAGATTTGAAACACCAAAGCCTATTATGTAACCCGCTGTTAAATTACCCCATTCCAAGTTTGCCATAGATCGTTGAAACAGTTTCACCTTGAAAGTGGAATGTGTTTCAAATACAAAAAATCTCCTGGTACTAATCCTGTCTGTTTTTAAAAAATAAATTACTAAAATATCTGTCGTCATTGTTTTATTATATCCACGGTCTTTTATTGTCTGTACAGTATTTTACGCTACTCATATTTAGAATAGTAACTTAGCGACTTGGCCACATTTTATCTCCAGTGGGTCTGACAAATCTGCGTGAATAATGTAAATTGCAGCGGAGGGATTAAAACACCAAATTAATGGAAATGCTTGGGGCTATAAATTTCAAAATTATTTTAATACTACAATATTTGTACTTATTGTTTTATCCACGGTATTATCTACTCATATTGAGAATAGTAACTTAGCGACTTGGCCAAACTTAAATGTTTTTTCTTCAGTGTGTCTGACAAATCCACATGAATACTGCAAATTGCAGCGGAGGGATTAAATACCAAATAAATGGAAATGGTATGAATGGATGTTGAAGACCATTATGATATAATAATATCGTCGCCCGCATCACATACTGTCGTATTTCACATTTTTGAGGTTTTTGCGAAATTCCGCCTACTTACTTAGTTCATCGAGTTCTTGCCATCCACAAAGTTTCAAAATATGACGATGCCTAATTAATTAGTTTATAATTACAGATTTTTGTCATTTTCCTGAAAATCATCATATCCGAATTTCACATACTGTCGTATTTTAAAATCGCCATTCATTTACACGTGTTTGATGTAGCGTTCTATTTTGCCGATCCTAAAATAAAGGATTTCACATACAGACCTATTTTGACGTATTTCCATCGTTATTTCGTAAACAAGCTTTTCACATAGTGATCTATTTTACGCACATTGAAAAACAACGGTGTAATATGCGTCGTATTTTGCAATTATATACATTATTTGTGATTTCACATACAGACTTATAACTTTGTAGCCTAATCAAGATAATATAATTGCAGTTTTAAGTTGGAATTATGGATAATATTGAACTTTAAAATGTTTTCTTCAAAACGGCAAAGTCTAGATGTTTCTTTTATGCTTCGTTTTACCGTATAGACATGAAATGTCGGGGTAGATTTTGAATTGCGATTTTCTCGGAACACGTGTTTTGTAAAATACGACAGTATGTGATGTGGGCGACGATATGGACCATTTGATAGACACAACAACCAACACAAATAACCAATGAAAACCAAACTTGAGTTACATCAAACACAATGTCAGAACTTTGTCATTGTGAACAGAGAACATTTTCCTTATTTGTCAAAGACATGTTGTCTTTAAATGTTTTTAATATTAAAATATTTAGTTTACAAGGTTTTACTGGGTTAATTGAACCAAACTTAAGTAGTAAGGATAAAGAAAGAGACAGGAGAAAAACAAAAACAGGCACCTGCGTACTTTAGCTTGCCTTGATTGTGTATTCATCAGTCAAACTTGGAATGGCTTAAATTGTGGCTTACTTACGTAATCGCCTTGGTTCTAACAAGCAGTGAAGCAAATCAGATGAAATTCGAACAGTATGTTGAGAAAAGGAGAGGCCGTACAGATATCTCGCAACATTTCAACATTAAAAAAAAATGGATTAGTACCAGGAGATTTTTGAAGTTAAAAGACATTTTATTCAACGTTTCAAGGTGAACCTGCTTCAACGATCTAACGCAAACTTGGAATGGGGTAATTTGACTGCGGGTTACATAATGGCCTTTGTTTTCAAAACTAGTGAACCGTATATATCAGACAAAAAAGTTTGTCTTTCAGAATATGTAATAAAATTTGAATAATTGTTGATAAAAAAGTGATTTATTTATCCGAAAACTAGATTGAAACTACACGTAAATTTATCCGTAGGCACGTACCTTCTTTGAGTGTCCACGTCCCACCCCACCCAAAAAGAAAATCTGCAACAATTTTACACGAGCGAGCATAAATTTTTTAAAATTCGGATAATAATTTTGATTTCTTATAACAATTTGAGGCGTTACTGTTGGTAAACTGCACCATAATACTTGTGACCAGCTCTTCAGCTATTGTCTCCAACGGAATGAATTATATCGTTTAAAATCGTGGAACACACAGACTTATACCAGCATGGTATATAGATACCAGCTTGCATACAACACGCGAATGATGACAAATGAGATTTTAAGCTCAACCAGCATTTTACTCATGCAAATTACTTCCAAAACAACTTTTGACGGATCTAAAATTCGGAGCTAAAGATTTAAGAAAGTTCCGCTGACATTTTGGGGTTATGTGAGGTAATAATAATATATTTGAACTGTACATTTCATAGCTTTTAAAAAGTATTTAATTTACTCAGGTTTTTCAAATGTAAGTTTGTTTTTAAAGGTCCCACTCCGGTAAAATTTCTGAAAGCATCTGACCCTGCATAAAACCGAAATCTAAAGGTCGTTACCTTCTTGACGGTGTGGAAAGTTAGGCATTATGTCTCTTACGCATCTGCGCCCGCATAAACATGAAATCTAAGTCGTCGTAATGCTGTCTTGCCACTGACCTCTGCACATGGATAGCGAGCTGCCGAACAAGTTGAATGGTCGCCGAGTGAAAAACAAACAGGAAGTGGTTTTTGACCTATACAATATGGCGGGAAACAATGCAAAAACCTGTGGTGCCACATTTCACACAGATGTTCTATGTTGGACAAGGGTATGCTTGTTTCTCGCATATTGTAAGGTTCAAAAACCAACTTCTGATGTTCAATCGGCGGATTCTGACCCGCTATCCATTTGTAGAGTGTCAGTGGTCTTGTCATGCAATAGTGAGATTGGCTAGGAGACAGGGCGGGACTCCATTGACCAAACAGGGCGTGATACGCCCAAAACCCCCCAAACCTAATCAGAGCGAGTTTTTTCACCGGACTTCAAAGCTGAAGAACCTAAAACATGTATGTTGTAATATAATTAAAACATCTGCATAAACAGTAATATGGAATTATGAGAGTATTTGTATCCTGTTGGTTTGTAAATATTTACTATTTATATTCATGCTTGCCAGTTTCTTTGAGTTCATGTGATAGTTTTTATTATAATTATCATGATTAGAGTGATTTTAAGCCATTTGGCTTGAAAAAAAAAAGCAGCTGATATCTATGATATAAAAAAAAGATTGACACCCTCTATGTTCGTTAATAGTAAACATATATATTCGGACGAATTTGGACTTTTCCATTCCTCGGCTTCGCCTGTGAAATGGAAAAGTCAAAATTGACCTCATGATATATTTTTTACTATCACACTATAAAGGCATCAATATTTATATCTTTATAACATGGCTTGAAAAGAACCAGGTGATGTCAGATATGAAAACAAATATTGACGTGCCTTATCGGCACTGTAAAAATACAGCATTCGGTCAAGTTTTTGACTGTTCCATTTCACCGGCTTCGCCTCGTGAAATAAAAAAAATCTATAGAAAATGTGACCTATGATATATTTTTTACTAATCACACTCTTAGGCATTCAAATTTGTATGATATTGAACAGGCGGTACCATCATCACAGAGAAAACACAATTCAATTAAGGTTCAAGGAAATCATCTCAAATGTGAATAGCAGGTGCAAGATGGAAATTTATTAACAGAATTCTCTGAAATATGGAACTGGATAAGTTTTATGTAACTGATAGTTTGTGGAAAATAATAAAATGTCCAAAAGTCAAACCGTTTAAAATATTTTATAAAACAATCCAAAAGTTTGAGGGGAAGATGTTTTTATTACAAGGCCTTAACCCGTAATGGAGAAATGCTGTTCATAATTCCAAAGTCTGACAAAAGCTTTATGGGGCCGCACACCCCGAAATAAACGCTCCATTAAAATACACGTAACTACCACATCGGCCTCTGAATTGCACCCCGCGTGACCATATTTTGAATGATTTGAAATTACTTGGTTCTCTAGGTTGGTAAACATGAGAAGACACAAATAAATTTCCCTTGAGCAGCGAAATGGAGTCTGACTTTAAACTTCATAGGCGACAGAAATTTCCTCCTTGAATGGTGTAGACTACATCAAAAGGATGAACACTCGACTATGAACCGGAAACTTAACTACTTGGGATATGGTCTATGAGACGCGACCAAATGAACCAACCTGTCTAACAAGTTCGCAGTGCCCCTCAGGGGTAGAGAAAACCAAGGGTAAATTAATTTTAAAGGTATTACAATATATAGCTGTCTGTCCCGACATAAAACTGGCACACAGTTTCTTGAAACATTAATAAAAGTCCCACCAATTTCTTTGTCCAATTCAGGGACTACTGGTCTGTATAGACGTCAGCAAACATTGAGCTAAAGATATTCAACAATCGGCCCGGTATGCGGAGCCTCTTTGTTATATGCCACGCAGGTCGAAATATTCTAGGTGTTATCACCTCCACGATTCGATCGGAGTAAAAAATACCCGTGCTCTTTCACAATAACTAACCAGCTTACACTGAACATAGTAATATAGGTCGTTGACACTAATATTTTCTTCTGAAAACGCGGTAATAGTGAATAGAAAGAAGTAAGCAATAGGTTAAGGATTTTGGTTTACACAAAGTGGTTAGGTCAAAGCTTGCCCAGCAACTTGTTGGGCAGGCATTGGTTCGCTTTCGTCCTTTTCGAATAAATGAAAAAAATACGCCAAATTAATTGAACTGGCACCTATAGAAGCTCAAGATTTACTTAATTTGAGAAGAGAAAGTATTTGTGCTTACAAAAATACTCTAATAGTCTAAATCAGAAGTGATAAGCCTGAACCTTTTCAAGCTTGCTCGACAATACCAAACAAAGCCCTGCACTTCCAGATGAACAAGGAGTCTGAAGTGTTTTTCTCACGCTGACTGAAGTATAGTGTAGTCAGGGTCACGGATATTATGGATATTGGAAATGAAATTTAGGTGACATTTTATCATCTTACAAGAACATGTGCAGCTTATTTGCGGGAACAGACGGTATACGATGTTAATAGTTATGATGAATTGTACATTTAGTTTTCACTACCCCTTAAGGGGTACTCGAAACACGGCATAGAAGGGACATGTCCCATACTCTATATCCTCTGATCATCTCTTATTGTTTCTTCCCCTTTGTTACTGGTGTATATTAAGGTGAAAAATCATGACTGTTCAGTTCGCTGATGATGGCATTCGCTAGTGTCGAAAGCTCAGCTTCCATTATGGATGCCTCTAGGGACAAGATCATTGTCAACTCAAATATTTTGAATGTTTTGAATCCATGCCCTCTAGATCACAACTGAAAACTGTCAACGAAGTTGCAATTTTTGAATAATTCGATATAGCATAGATTTTAAGATATTAAGGTCGTATGAACAGTGCACCACTATTTTGAGTCGAGTGGACGCCTTCATTAGAGGAGGAGCAGAATCTCATAAGGCATTATTAAGGAGTTCGTTTACCTCTCACTACAGAAAAGGTTTGACACATTTGGTAGTTAGTATGGACCCTCTACATCAATGCTAGGTGCAGTACTCTCAAATTGTGGGATTCACTTGTTCAACAATTGCAAAGTATTACCACAAGTGAGAGTACTACCTACCAGCATTGATGTAGAGGGTCCATACTAACTACCAAAGATGTCAAACCCCCTTCTGTATTGTGAGGGGGGGTAAAACGTGATGTTTGGACCTGCGGTCCAAGACTCCTCCTCTCATAGCCGCTTCGACCAGGGCCGAAGTCGAGGGACTAGTTTCTACAGAATCGACGTCAAATTTTGATAATCTCAGCAATGGTCAAGGGATACTCTTTCACTTTGAGATGAAAGTACACTTCTTTTTGTTGTTATCCATTGTATTTTTCCGTGCGTTCTATTCTACGACTCGGGCTTAAAGTCTGACTCAGAGAGATTTCGAACTATTATTTTTTTGTGTATGTATAATGAAAAATAGTCAACTAGAACTAAAGCTAGTAACCTAAAAATGCACAATTCCGAAATTGAGATGAATCGGATTTTTCGTTTTTGATTGCAGTAGGAAAAAAATTTATGTGTAGTATTTACGTCCCATAAGATTACGTGGTATAACCAAAATTCCGGATCGGGAATTCTTTATTTACAACGTTGTGTTTGTATATTCTATATGAAGGATTCGATTTAAGCTTTAGCAATGTCACACAGTGATTAGTATATGGACAAGCAATTAGTACATGCAAAAAAACACGATTTTTTGGAATTGAGGGCGCCCTCCTCAGGAATCTGCGTCGGCCGTTAAGGAAGGATACTGGGGTGTTACATTTGATAACAGCTTACAGTCGTATAATAAGCATATAATAATTTGTATTTTAACGCGTGACATATCCACGAAACGTGATCAAGGCGCTTGGCGGCTGCCATGATGACAAGGCGCTCAGCACATGCCAGAGAAGGGAAACACCATAATACAGAACAGATTTATGGTTATGCCAAGAAGCTCATTTTAGAAGCAGGAGGAAAACCGGAGAGTACCCGGAGAAAACCTGCTGGGAACGAGTATCAGATCGAGAAACCAAATTCACATAAAGCCACCGAGAACGAGTCCCCTGCGGGAACGAACCCGAGACCTCATGGTGAAAGGCGAGGGAGATACCTGCGCGAACACGTTCCCCAAGAGCTTATTTTAATAACAGCACACTCGAAGCTAAGATCAAAACTGAACACGGGGTTCACAGTAATGCTTCTGGAACACAAGTCCTGACAATTAGATACAAAACGTGGGCCTGTATCTATACTGATGGCAAACTCCAGATACAAATTCTATGGGGTAAAAACTAGCGAAACGCCTGTATGCAGAATATAAAGCGGTTATGCTCCCTGTAAATGGGACTTCAACCATTTATTGCTCTTTGCATCAAACATTTCTCATAAAGAGACATGACACAATTATTATTTTTACAACAGCGACACCTAATGACCTATACAAAATATTTGGAAAGCATCTCAACTGACTTATGTTGTTATAACTTATACAGAATTGCCCCAGAGTGCAAGAGTTAAAAGGAAAATTAGCGATGGCGATATTGAAGTTTTTTATATCCTCAGGTTCAATTTCATTTCAAATTGGCTAACAGAAATGCGGGCGAGTGCGTGTGTGTGTATATGGTTTTCTTATGTTTCAATTGAATCACATATTTCTTACTGACATGATGGGTAGCAAAAAAAAAACAAAAAAAAAACAACACAACGCCCAACAAGATTAGCATGTATAGCTTCATCTGTGGAAAAAATATATATTTTTTTATAATTGTCGAAATCATCTTTATAATAGGAGGAGGGCAGATAGAATTCACCCATTTCTATTGTACACGAATTTGGAACACCGTGGGCACCTCGATATTGTACCACAGAGCGTTCAAAACAGCCTTTATTGTGGGGTTGGTAAGAAATGCAAACCTTGAATAGATTTCTCAAAATATATTTGAGAAAAAAAAAATCAATTTTACTTTAAAATAATTTTTTAGTTTTTCATTTTTTAATTGTATAAACTTTTTTTTTTAAAAAAGGGCAGCAGCGACCTTTGTCTGTACTGCTCTGAGCATTTGTTTTACAATGGCCGGAAATTGAAATGATTTGCATACTCTTTGACATGGCCTGGACGCACTGAGATTCTTTTGGTATGCAGTGCCACCACTGCGGCAATAACAATCCACTGGAGCTGGTTTTATTTATCTCTTTGCGTGCGGCAGCTGAGTATACACTCGCTCCAAATATGATTTTTTGTCCAGTTTTTTGTCTTTTCATGTTATAACACTGAGCAAATGCAGAATCATTGTGAAAATGCATTTAAATTAGTCCAAAGAAGACCTATCCTTTGTTGTTCGTTTTCAGATGACATCACAAATTACCTATACAAATATTTGAAAAGCCACCTCAAAGACTTATACAGAATTCCCCAGCGGGCAAAGAGTTAAATATATACAGGGTGCCTCGCCCGCCCCCTTCAAAATATATATTAAGTCACCTTCAACTTCTTAAGAATCAAACTTGCAGAAGCTCCCATCCGACGCCGTCATTTTCATCTGAAATTAAATTCTGGGTCCACAAATTTTGACATGACCCAACGCACATAAAGAAACGTCCAATATAGTCAGAGAAATATACTCTAACAGCGACGGTAATCGATTCAAGATTTGTTGATTTTTCTTCATGTCTTCAACCGTATTCAATTACACTAAAATGGCTATAATGCTATGTTGAGGGTAAAGGGTATAAAGCATCGTTTACTCCTTCCTGTAATTTCTACACGAAATAATCAATATAGACATGAATAGGAATTAGGGATGAATAGGATAGTCTTTATTCGGTATAGGCTTGATTTATTACTTCCATCTAAATCTTACACTAAGGATACACCAAAACACCCCCCTTATATTTGCTTCGTATTTATCAAAACACTGCTCAATCAACCCATGAGGAAGGTAGCTTTAACACTAGTTGCTCGAAGGTTTATGGCCAGAGCAATCGATACAACCCATTTGTCAATAGACGGTGACAATGACAGTGTTTTCAAATATGGTAAATTTAAATTGCGACAAATCATTTCGTTTTCAATCCAATTTTAGCATGTTTAACCGAAAATATTACTTTAAAATGTTATTTATATGTCATACTCTAAGTGTGTGCTACACAGTCAATTCGCTATGATGGCGTTCGTTGAAATAACAGGCTCGAGCGCTTGATTCGGTTAACTTACCTCGAGCGGCCACATGCCGCTAGAGCTATGTTAACCAAGTCAGGGTCGTGCAGGCCGCGAGAGCTAACCACCTCGAGTGCTAAGTTAACCAAGTCACGCGCGAAAGCCATTGGATGCCATCTAGCTCATTGATTATCTGTACCATACCACCCTTACTGGAAACGGATCCCCAAAGGACTGAAAAAATATCTCACACATGTTTTGTTATAGGTTCCAGGTCAAATGTCCATGTTATCAGAGCAATTTTGGTAATTCAAATGTCAATAGGGAATCCAAATGTCAAAACAATTGAAAAATGACAGAATAAATGTCCATTTGAAAAAGATAATCACCACAGGTTTTTTTTAAAATCAAATGTCATAGGAAGTAAAAATGTCCACACAAGGTAAATCGTTTAAATGTAATCCTGTGCTCATCAGTGCATGTCTTTTCGCCTGGGAATTCAAATTTTACATGGCAACTTCAATGTGTGATTAACCAGTACAATAGTGCAAGCATTGAAATGAATAATGGTTTGACATCAAAATAATTTCAACAGAAACAATGTTGGTGTTGTTAACTAGCTTATACCATGAAGAAAAGATAAGCAGGAACACAACGACCCCTGACGATTGAACGAATCTCTCTGCCCCGCATAATTGCAATTGTTATTCATATTCTCTTGAGTGGATAAGTCTAGGCCATTGGAAGAACATAGATATATTTTAAACATACAATAACCTACCCAAACAGATAGGGACATTGTATGAGGTATAAAGATATCCAGTACATTTGTATGCCAACTTTTTAAATTTTTCATAACTTTAAATCACAATGTTATATTACTGAATAATATCGATTTTGGAAAATTCTTGAGGGCGCACTATTATTTTTCACATGCGCCATGTCTCTTTAAGTTTAAAAAGGGTGACCAACCAAAAGGTGTTCAAATGTTTGAGACACAACACATACACCAGACCACAGACAGGAGACCTTAAGGTCGTTCCGATTGCATCGGATTACCTAAAATTCTATTTTTTGACTTAACCGGCCTGCACATTTGCAAAATATGAAAGTTTGCTTCAATTTGCTCTCAAATGAGATTCCTAGGCCATTGCAAGAACAGAGATATATTTTACACCTAAAAATAACATACCCCAAAACCGATAAGGACATTGATATGAGGCTAAAGACCTCAAGTAATTTGTAGGCCAACTTTTAAGTTTTCCATAACTTTATCAACAAATGTGTGTATTACATGAATATGGTGAATGTACCACTGATACACAAACAACAAAGGTTATAGACCGATCAAAAAGTGTGCATAGCGTGGGAAACAGCCGTGTGTTCTTGTGTGTTGTTTAAAACGCCATTTTCGTGTCTGCCTGAATTTTCGCGTAGCGGTATGACGCGAATTACAAAATCGTGCCGTTTCCCATAAAATTTGAATTGATCTTAATCATTTCGGGTGAGGGTTTTTGTATATAAAAGCCTTAAAACCATGCAAAATATCGATTTTGAAAAATCTTGAGGGCGCATATTTTCAAATGTGCCAGTGTCTCTTTTTAAACAGTTTGTGGAAATCGTTAGGATTCTTCTTATCTCTTTCTTCCATGCTTATACTTAGGGAAATGATGAGAGAATAATATATCAAATAGGAAAGTAGAGAGGAACATGCATTGCAGGAAAGGCAAAGTTTGTACAGGGGAAATAATAAAGTAGGTGGTAATTGAATATGATAAAATCGTATACCAACATTTTGGAATATAGGCCCAAGGAGTAAAAATGGTATAGTTTTCCCTATCTAGTGTTTAGAGTTAATAGGGTAATAAGGTTCAAGAGTCATCCTGGGGTAGGTAACATTTTCAGAATACTCAAATCTTTTCAAAATGGTACCCCAAATTCTTCATTGTAGCAAAGGACCAGACAAGATAACCTGTCACCATTTGGTCACGCCAAACTGAGGTACAAATACATGTACTTACAATCAATTTACATAGTTACGTAAATGTCACAAAAGTACAGAGCAAATATGCATTGTCTGTCCATTGAATAAGAAGCGGACAAGCAATTAGAGACTAGATAAGTTACCCC
Organism: Ophioderma brevispina; assembly: GCA_023653785.1. Classification (NCBI taxonomy): domain Eukaryota; kingdom Metazoa; phylum Echinodermata; class Ophiuroidea; order Amphilepidida; family Ophiodermatidae; genus Ophioderma; species Ophioderma brevispina. Next base: position 66,339 of record JAMKCH010023708.1, read on the forward strand.
AGGATGAACCTTGAACAACCGTTATAGCCCAGATATATTGATATATGACACATTACTCAATTCTGGCTTTTTTTTAATCCTCATTACCAGATGAAATCCCCAGCTAGGGTCCTTTCCCCCAAAACCCAATTAACCTTGTTCCAAATCAGGTGACCTCTTTACACCCACACCCACCCGTGAGACAGTACCCCCAACTTCACCACTTTTTCCTGTTCCCCATAGCGTGATGTATCTAGGCTTTTCGACCCACATTACCATACTGTGACAATTGCAACACCACACAAACCAGGGGGCGGCCCCATCAGGATTTTCGAAAAGAGGGGGACGCCCAGTTTTTCCGGAGCTTGCCGGTCGACCCGCTATTTTTTTCATTCCTTGTTCCCAGCATCGTGGGGTAGGGAACCATACCGCGTTCTGTGGGAGCCCCCCAATACCAACGGTTCATCACGGCACGCCACCATGAAACCTAATGTACCGTCCCACCACGCTCCATAAGAGATCGACAGGGCGCCCCTGTGCGATAAAGAAGTCATTTTTTATAGAGCTGCAGTGCACCCGGCGCTCTATGCGACGCCCGGCCGCCTGTTACTCTGCAAAAAAAAGAGGGGGGGGGGGCACGCCGGTTGGGTTACCACCCACTCTTCAGGTTTTTTTTACACGGCTTGCTAAAACCCCCTTTTTTCAAAGAAGTATTGCCAAATTATTTAATGTAATTGTCGATTTATATTTTCCGCTCCGTATCATCCCAAAACAAAATCACTGGTGGTATGGGTGATACAGGGTGATCCCAAAGTGGTGGTGGTGGGGCCGGGGGGGGGGGCAAACCACCCCTCTTCGGGAGAGAATTACAAACATGCCTAACACAACACAGGAACATCACAGCACTTGATTTTGGTACAACAATATAGTACAATGTCCCCAAACTCCTCTGGTCCATTGATAACAAATAAAGTTCCCAACATGCCTTAGCATACGTACAAATTGACCAGTCATTGTTTTTTTTTTAGTTTTAAAAAGTTCGGCGTGTCAGCAAAAAACTGCCATTCCATGGCACACACAGTGGAAAAAAATTCAATTTGCACCAAAAAGGTAGGAAAAAACAGATTTTCATGCAGGTACTTTGACTCTACTTGATGGACAAATGACTAGTTTTATATAATGGACATAATTTAGAGCTATAATAGGGAATGTTGAGTCGCTAAAATTGCGAAATATCAAATTGCAACACCCTATATTCAGTAGCTCATCGTACATTTCCTCAACATATGACGTCTTTGGTGACGTCATAAGGGGATGTTAGTACGTTAATTTGGTACCAATGGAAAGAAGAAAAACTCAAGATATATTTGGTACCAAATTTACAGGAATCGGGGGGTCAGTAACGAAAAGCACAGGGAGGGGTGGTAACCACCCCCCCCTCCCCCTTAGGGAGTTTTGTTACAAAAAATGGCTCAGGTGGACGAGGTAATGTTTTACATAATAGTGAAAAATCAATCTATTGTAAATGAAATTGAGTGCCAAATGTAGCCCTACTCTATTTTCAATATCACATGTGTTGTAAGCAAGTGAAGCAATACTGCAATGTGTTAGATACTAAAGGTTCTGATAATATAATTGAATTGATATTTCTTAATGTAATAAGGGTTTCTTGAACTTAGCACTTTTGTATGAAATAAATTCTATTGGAAATTAAATCCCAACAAATGTACTTTTATGATGTATTAATTATTATTATGACTATATAAGTGGTATAAATGTGGTTATGTTGTACAGTATTGTAATTCCAAAACAGTATGTTGATTCCGGTTGTAATTTGCAAGTGAGCATAAAATATGGAAGTTTGGACTAATATTCTATCCATACATTACTATGACACGGGATGTTTAATAATTTGTATTTGATGTATAGGGTATTCTTTCGGGTTGTGTTTACTTGTACAATTTCCTTGTGTGCTTACTTGTAAATTTTTCCTTAAAAAGGCACGTACTAGGGGGGTTAAGTGCGTATGTTATGCGTTTTAGTTATTGGAAAGTGTAATATTGGAGTTGACAAATTGTATTATCAGAAGATTTGGGGCGTTGTTTCATTTAATTATAGTTATTGTAATAGAAGTCTAATAGTATTTGATTACAAATGTATTTTCATACTTTTCCATTTGGGGTATATTTTATGTAAATGTTTAACATGGGAACTTTATAGTTACTATATATCATTAATGCATGTTATGAATGTTTTAGAATGAGTTGTTTTTTTTATTGGAAGTATTTTTATTGATAATACTGTTTACTTCCATATTACAATAATAATAATAATAAGCAGGCATTTATAAAGCGCTATTACAAGGATAAACCACGTATCACAGCGCTTAACAATTAATTATTATTAAAAGATTTATGAAATTATTCAGAAGAGACAAAGAACTTTTTCAAATGGAAGCAGCTTAATCAGATGCCTGTTGCTACATCAAAACAATGACGAGACCCATTGCCCCTATCCAAATGAACCATGAGGAGAGTGAGAATTCTGATTTAAACAAGTCCTTACAATGAAATCCAGAATTGAGTACCTAGAATAGAAATCCAGCAGTAGCCCCACTTAGATTTTAGAACCGGGGACCAGTGGGTCCAAGGAAGGAAAGCTCTCTAACGCTAGACACGCCACTCTCAAGACAATCACTTTCCGCACATCTAATACGATTATCTTTATTATATTTATACCAATTTCTCCATATTTACCCCACTCATAATTCAATGGTATCATCTCCATATTGAATGGTATCATAAAGTAAATGTTTAAAAAAACGTAACTTCATCTACTTAATAGAACAGATTGGGATATTTCCTATTGAAATTTTCTCTATCGAGAATTTTGTGATAAATTTAGATTTTACAGATATGTATTTTAGTTTTATTTATCTATAGAAGCCAAATATATCAGAAGAGACGGACTGTGTTACCTTTTCCGTTCCCGAAAGTGGTCTTACGACAGTCGTAGCCTCTATCTATCGCAACTTTTGCGTAAAGTTCACACTAACGAAATTTACTGCGTTCCGAAAAACTTGGAATTGCACTTAAGATTTTCTTCAAAAATTACGAAAAATCTACGTACTTGTAGTAACTAGCACGTAAGCTTTTTCCACGACTGTTAATGCGTTCCTGAAACTTAAACGGCCCGGATCAGAGATTCCGATGAGGGCGCCCTTAATTTTCAAAACAAAATTGGTTTTTGCTAATACATAATGTTTGTCCATATACTAATCACTGTGTGAAAATAAGTAAGCTCAAATCGAAGCCGGAATAAGGAAATCACATCTTGTTTTTTTTCACAAAAATTCCGGATCCGCGAAATTTTGTGTACACAGGATCCTATGCATTTTATATACAATAAATTGTTTACTGCATCAAACGAAAACTCAGATTCAACTCAAACTTTGGAATGAGCATTCAGGTGCTATCTTTTAGTTCTACGGATAGTTTTAATAATATATTAAAAAAAATATATTCAGGAAATCTCTGAGTCAGACTCAGATTATCGTAAAGTTACGCGGAATTTACTACGTTCTACTCAGAGTTGACGTCTTAGAATTGAATATAAACGATACAAGTTGTATACATGGACATTATGGAGGAGCTTAGATTAGTGATTTTATTGGAAAGGGGATGTGATGCTGGGAGATGAATGGTAGGAGATTATTTCCCCCAACCATTTTGAACATGTTTGAGACCCGGGGGTCACTCTTGTGTTTGGTTTTGGCGCGACGACGTGTGTGTGGGGTGTAGGTGCGGGGTTGTATGTGTGGGTTGTATGGGTTTGTGGGGGTTTGTTGTTTGTTCGCTAGGTCACCCCCGATCGAATTTTTCTCACAATTCAAAACAGATTTAAAAAAAAATAAAAATATGCCTCTTTTGGCTATGTTCAACCTCACATTTTTTAGGGGCATGTCATCAAAGGACTTCCAAGTTGAAGTGATTCCCTTTCCCAAGTTGATGAGGTCGGGATTAATGGTACGCATGTCTAAAATTTGTTAAATTGTATAAATTGTAGGGTTATTTTCCATATAGTGAAGCGAAGTAATCGTGTTGTTTCTGTACTGTAGGCTAGGCTAGAACACACTCCACACGACATCGTTATTATGTAGCTTAAAAGGCAATGGGCAAGATTTTGAAGGGTATTGCAGAAAAATTCTCTTGTAAATTTTATTACACCTAGATTACCGACCTACATTTGAATTGTAAAGAAAAGTAAAACATATCATTGTAAGGTGTTGTTTGATAAAAAAGGTTTTCAAATGCTTAAATTACCTTCTACAAGAATAACTGTTCTCGTGCATGCTCAGATATTGACACACAACTATATAATATTGTTATCTAATGAAGGCGAAAACTAATAGGCCTATCAATGACCAGTATTGTTGTCCTTTGAAAGATCGGCCTATACAAATTGTACACGATAGAGATGGCACCAAGCGTCTTACGTGTTAACATGACGAGTGGGATCAATCAATTCGACATGAGTGATGGGGATATAGTAAAGTTGTTAGAGTAAGGGTGGGTTAGTAGATTGTAGCATCAAGGTTTACAGCCAGAACAAAGTATAAACCTATAACCTGTTTTGCCAAAGTAAACAATTAAAAAACTTTTTTATGTAGGTTGGTTATCATGACCAACGTGATCCCTATAAAACCAAGTAATATGTTTTCATGCTCAAAAACAAAATTTAAATCTGCAAATTTTAGATACACAAAATATCAGGTTGACGAATAAAAAATATACTATACTCGGAGCCCAGATTTCACGAACCATTCTCTTATTGCGAGAGATTTGACCTACAGGGCACATCTTGTATATAGGCCTGTGTTATATTTATTGAGAAAAATTTTACAATACGAGCATGTGCCAAGCTTGTTAGTATTTATTGCATTTGCAGTCATTAAATTTAAAAAGTTATGGTTAGCTGCAGGTACATGTTAACACGATTTTAAAATTATAGTTTATAATAGGAGTGGGCTTTATTACGGATGGCAACATTACTTTTTGGTTGATTTTCATTAGGGCTGGGTTCTTGTTATCTATTAAATAATCTCTCAACATGAATGATCTAAAATGTTTTACTCGGTCCAAGAAAAAAAGTGTTGCAACGCCCTCTTGAGTCATGTCCTTTAATTTTGTGGGTCACGGAGTGGATTTGAGCAGAAAGTCCTCTAATTACTCTTTTCACAGTTAGTTGTAATGCGTTTGATGTTTAATTTTGAAAGTTGCATGAAAATAGGACATGCGTTTATTAAAAAAATTGAAGTTTTAGGTCAAAATTTAGCGTGAGGGAGCTTTTCGAGATTTTTGCGCTATATGCTTTCTCATTGCTGTTTTGAAGTTTACAGCCAAGAGGTAATCCCAAATTTGACCAGCTCAAGAAATTTGAGGACTTTATTACATGGAGTTGTCTCAGTACTCATTCAACTTTCATTTGAAATGACTCCCATCAATTCTCACACAAAAAAAAGTGCAGACAGTCTGTTTACATGTGAATAGGAGCATGTGAGCTGAGGAACATTCAAATGAAGTGCCTCCGGTAAACTTCAATGAGATAGAATGATAAAATTATTGAGCAGGTCAAGTTGTTGATCATCTTTGTAAATCTTTGCAAAACTCAAAAAAAGCAAAAGATAAAGGTTTATGGCGACGAAAAAATTGTGAAAAGCCCCCCTCACATAAATTTGGGACCTAAAACGTCCAATTTTTAAGAAAACGCAATGTCCAACTTTCAAAATCAGCTATCTTGAGCTAGATACATAAAATTAGACATCAAAAACATTACAAAAACTGTGAAAAAAGAGTAATAGGGGTTTCTGACTCCAATCCACTCACACAACAAAATTAAAGGACATGACACAAGAGGGCGCTGCACACCTTTTTCTTGGATACGAAGCAAAAAAAATGTTGTAATTCACGTGAGAAGGTATAATAGAATACAAAAAAAACCCCAGCCCTATGAAAAGAAAAAAATGACCCAATTTATGGACCCACCCGATTTATAATTTAAAAGAACCCTACCGAATTCCGATTTAAAAAAGAAATAACAAAAAAAGAGTATGGATTAAATCTAATTGGTCAAAGAAATGAAACTAAACAGCTCTCACTCGCAAGAGCATAACTAATCTGAAATTGTTACTATAATTAAACATGTACTACACTAATTAATTAAACCGTGATGAACAAGTGAAACACAGGAGACTATATCATCTCTCTGGAGTACATGAGCAATAAAAATAATATTGAAGAGTTTAACATACACACACGCGAACAAAAAATAATGCACGAATCAGACAACGTTGATCGAAAATCAAGCGAACCCGTCCGAGAGTATTTTAATTTGTTCTTTAGATACCACACAATAAACGATAAAAATCATTCATACCTGAAGATAATAGGCACATGGTATATCATTCGCAAACGTGTCTCAGACTTTTGCACCAGAACAGAGCCCAATTTTTTAATCCCAAACAATCAATGGAATATGGACCTTTATTAAATAGGCTTAGTTTATGTTAAAGTAAGTTTTTTGGTAGTAGGTTTACTGGTAGAAATGTATTTACGACCATCTTTTAAGTACACTGTTCAGGAACGCTCTACAATAGTCGGAACCAAAATCTTAAGCCATGGGTAAGATGAACTTACGTTCATTGTTTCGGGAACGGACCCAGGAGTTGCACGTAATGTGCGGGTGGCTGGAGATATTGTCCTCCGGCCTCACAGTCTGGGAACAATGGTAACCAATAGGGTATCGAGCGTTGACTCTTCACGCCAACATTAGTTTCAGCTTTATTCCGTTTTCGATATGGTAACCCAAAACTATGATACCTGCGGGACTATGATTCCAGTTCCACACCTGTCGAAAATTAGGTCTTCAGGCTCGTTTGTGCCGGTCACATGTAGGGCAAAAGCCCATAAATGCCAACGTGCGAGAATCTTACGATCAGTCCAGGGGTTCGTTCCCCAAAGGTGATGCGTAAGTTGTGTCGCATGTCATGCTCAACCACCAGCTAAGATTTCTATAAGTTGCGACTTACGTCTGTTCCCCAAACACCTGCTTAGATGGTTCTCAGCTGGTTGAAAGCATCAAGAGTACGAATATATTCTAAGACTTTTCTACTCCAAACGTACGATTAAACGATTGGGATCGGAGTATTGGTGGGTAATGTATGCGAGTAGGCGAGATAGGTCCACTTGATATTGTTCTTTTCGCCGTAGTGAAAATTATGACAAAAGGGTCAGTGGTACATCAATAAGTAGACAGCATTATTACTGGGACGACCGGGCCCTAAGGTTACGGTTGTATTGGTGTTTTCTACGAGGCATCAGTCCATTAAGGTTCCGACCGACGCTGGTATATTTTTTTCAC
>JAMKCH010023709.1:0-26118 GCA_023653785.1 Ophioderma brevispina
GTTGTGTTCGAAGGGCGCACAACACTAAATCACCACGCATTTCATGTAATGGTTTTACTTCCGGTATAAAACAAAGCTAATTTTGAGATGTTTTACGGTCCTGTGCGAGTTTGTGAAGATCTGTAGTGCCATATTATGTTTCAAATAAAAGGTACATGTGTCTTAACACATTGGATACGATTAAATTTAAAATTTTGATTTTCACGGAGAAGTAGGCCCTCGGTGTATGAAGATGGCGTAAATGAGTTTGCAGGCTCGAAAATGGGTGGAAAATGGCACGGTTGCTATTTAGGGTCTCGTATCGGAAAAACGATCGGAAGACCCCCCATACATTGAAACATATGTTAAAGTTTCATCGATTTGCAATTCATTGATATATAACTTGTATGCCAAATGTTGCCGCTTGAGTTCAAAATCTCGCTTTCAAAACAGGTATATTTGCGTGTATTTCAATGGGGCAGTTATTTACTGGTGTGCGCCCTTAATGCTTGGACCTGACGCAATAACAAAAAAATGTGCGCACATGCTCCACTCTGTTCGCTCCGTTAAACTTGTATGCGTATTGCGCAGTGTGTCGTTTTTATACACGCGCGTCCATCAACTGAATAATGTCAACGAGGGCTCCATGCATCATAGACCTGCTTGAGTACCAGTTTTTTTCTTTCTGTATTTTTTATTCCCTGTATGGGGTCTGGTGGTAAAGAGAAACATACAAAATGCACCCCAGACCCCCACAACAGTGACTTAGATATAAAATACAGCGAAGGAATGAAGAAAAATAACAAACACACACACAATCACAAAACACATCCCACAAAACAGACAAGACGACAACATCAACAGGAACAACAACAAAAAATTACTAAAACCATGACACTCTCAGAAAAGGAAAACTAACAAAAAGGAAACATTAATTTGAACCTTCAAGATTAATAATGTTAAAACTTTAAACTTTAAAAAAAAGCTTGGAAACTGAGAGGGACAAGCTGAAATTTGTATGTAATATTTTAAACAGAGAAATAATGCAGATGTCATGTTGGGATAAAACCCTAATACCAAACATGAAATCGAATTTAGAAAATTCAAACATTTCACCAGTTTGTTATTGATAAATGAACAAAGATTATTCATAATGGAGACACTTTTCTGCATTTACATCAAACGTGCAGAATGGTTTCAGGAAGATCGTCACAAAAAGAACAATTAGAGGATTCCATTCTGCCAATTTTGTGAAGAAAATAATTAGTGCAGATTACCCTATGGAAGATTTTAAAATAGAAGGATCTTTCTATAGCACATTTAAAGTTACTTTGGTGAATATAACTCCAATCAATCTCAATTATCAATATATCAATTTGAAAATATACATTCCATTATAGCTTCAATGAAATCAGATGAGAATTGATCTCTTAAAATAGAATAGGCTTGAGTGCCAGTTTTATTTTAGGCCTACTCGCCGTACTGTGATTACGCCAGTAATTTTGTAAACTTTGCACAGTCACCATCTATCCCGAAATTTCTAGGATTGCAGACCCATACATTTTTCTCCATTTTTCATTAGGGCCTAATTTTGATATTTTACCATTTTATTGATTCCTTTTTCAAGTTCTTGAAAATTGTATTTGATGTTACTCCAAATTTTTTTCAGAACTTATGCTTCATCATAATGTGTACGCGTAATCGTCAGAATTTGAATTCAAGATAGTGCGGGGAATTGTTTTAACATGCTGAAGTCCTATAGAACTGCTATCGCAAATTAGAAATTTCAATCAGGCTTTTCATGGCTATAGCAATTTTGGTGAGAAACTATAAAGGATAAAAAAGGAAACTCTCACAATGAAAACCTGCAGCCTGTATAAGGCCTACTAATTGTTGTCGTTTTGTTGTTCTCATTATGTAAAATGTGTCTCGCCTTGCTCACTACCGTAGAACATGGGTATAAAATTACGCGTCAAATTTGCCCGGTTTTTTACAATTCAATTAACAACCACTTGAGAACGTGATTTCTGTTTGATTCCACTAACGTAGCATGTCAACTTATTTATTAATTTTCTATACATATATAATTCACTTACTATTAATGGAGGATAGTAGTGCGTTTTTTCGTTTTAAAAAATATACGTTTATAGCTCCTTGGAAATACACCAGTAAAAAACGTTTTTGACATTCATCTACCACCAACTATGAGAACGCAGTTCGTTGGATTTCTAGAAAGTAGCATTGTAAACTTCATTTTATTAGTTTTTTATATGCATATATAATGCAATTACTATAAATGGTAGATAATATGGGCATTTTTCGGTTTTAAAACTCATACTTTTAGTGCCATTCTTCAAAAGTAAACCTTTTTGATAAAAAAATGAAGTTAATGGTATTGTCCAATTTCTTTACATCTCATGTTAACCAACCTTCCAAGTTCCTGCAGATATTTTCAAACCATAATTCAACTCAACACCCTCATTTGCATAAATGACATCTTCAATATTTTGGGATAAAAAAGTGAGATATTACAAAAACATTTTGCTTCTTAGTTTTTATATTAAATAGCTTTTCAGTTTTGTTTGAAAATATGCTAAAGTATTGCAAGGACTTCAATCTTCAAATTATGTTTTAACAAATCAAATTATAAGGAAATAGATAAGTAATTAACATAGAATTTATTGACTGTGGTAGTCACACACACACGTGCCCAAAAATCAAAGAGTTTTTATTACTAGAAAACCACTGTCTCAGTAATGTTCATATTTCATGTCAAAAAGCCATTTTATATGTAGTTCCGTTATACAAAATAAATGGTTTTTAGATCTTTCCTCTTTCAAAAGTATTGTGTGTGCTAATCACTGTCACACACTTGACCGGCACTCGGCCATTTTTTTATTATTTTTTTTTTTTGAAGGACATCAATTTCTTGTCATATGAAGAAGGTCGCAGTGTTAACTTTCTTTATCAGTTAAAATGTAATTTTATGGAAAAACATTCCCAAAAGTTGTTTTTAAAAACAATGAACAACAATTAATTTTTAATAAAGACTTTGGTTTAAACTTGATAGCCATGCGTCTTTTTTGAAATTTGGGGTTAAGTTGCCACATTTAGCAGACTTGCACTATTCACACAGGAATTGCATACTAGGAGTAGCATTGCTCTTTGCAAGTGTATTATACTTATGGCATTGTATGAGTTGTTGGAAATTTTGAGAATATGAAATACCCAGATGTTTATCAAAACTTCATTTTTGGTGCACATTAACAAGGTCATTCATTTTTGTGTTGAAAGTCAATGGAGATTGTCCCACCGTCAACACCATGTCCACACATGTGACCGTACTTATGATATAAATTTGTTAATTACCAATAAAGTTTGCTTGTTACTTTTAATTACCACCATTGTTGTAAGGCCACATACCAATGTCTTCTGAAATAAATATAAGAATGTGAGTACTTATATATTCACAACTTTACAGTTGAAGTTTAATTCTAAAACACCTTTTTGTCTGAGTCACAAACGTGACCGAACTTTATTTGGCCCCTCGTGACAAAATAATCAATCTGGCAAAAGTGGAAACATTATGATTTTTGGTTAGGTTTGGTCTAGTTTTTGTCATTTTCCAAAAGTAATACATAATTGGGTTATATTGCAAAACAAGCAATTGGGTTGAAAATCAAAATTTCCCATTTTTTGGTCACAAACGTGACCGAAGATGGCCTTCAGCTTTCCGACATACCAAACCCTGCGAAATACCGTCATACAATATTTTATGAGTCATACACTTTTTATTGACCGTAATGGAACGTATATATTACAAAAATCAGTACGAATTTGCTTTTTGATATTTTACAAATGAAGTTTTGTATCTCTAACCCCGGTGTTAGCTCTATCACTTAGATCGCCTATAGAGAGTAACATGATGTTGCTGGATTGCAATTTGGTTTTTTTTTTTTTTTCATCCCCACCACATCTGTGCACTATAGGGAACTCAAAGTTAATAAATTGAATCACACATGTCTAAGACCGGCGCACTAAGTGTTTTATTAAAGTTTCACAGCGTTTGTATCTATCCTACTAATCCTACCCACCCTCCCCCCCCTCCCCCACCGATCCCTAGTTATCAATGTTTGGAATTAAGCCTCCCTGAAAATCAGATTTACAGATTCACATTGAGCGGGGTGGGGGGGGGGGCAATAAAACATTCGAACATGCTTGACAGATATTGCAGTAGATATCAATCCACAGTATGAAGCCGCCTGACACATGGATGTCAATTGCATACTTGTCTTTACTCACTATTTTGGATCCTTTTAATTACTCATTAAAATTAGTAGAAAAGTTTGACCTATTAAACTAAAAGTGTTTTTTCCACCGTCACCCACCCATCACACCCACCCCCTACTGTATATTGAGAGTTATGTAAATAAATAGGAGCAAAAGCGCTTTATGCAGCAACAATTTTCGTAATGATTATTATATTCGGCGATATTATATTTTTCTCTCCCCTAGATTTCATACCCCTGTGTCCCAGCTTTCTGTATTCTAATCTTTCCTCAAGAAATTCTCAACTCCCATTCGTTCCCATCATCATGTATCACAATATCCCGTAATTTGTCTAAACTTGTTTTCATTAGGCCCTACGTCATTCCTTGGTCATCCGGCCATTCTATTTCTCCACAAACTTCCGTCTCAACTCCAGTCAACACAAACCGTATTCCGCATATAGTGTCAGGATCAGTCGCACCGGTAACTTTCCATATTCTTAAGGCCTCGTAGACCTATGGTTTGGTCGATTTTTTTCGTCCATGATAATCTCTCAACATACACCCAAGTCCCCTCTCCCAACATATACGTTCTCTAACTCTCCCCCCCCCTCTCTTCCTCCCTCTCCCATATTCCTTCCCAAGTTTCCGTAAATTTTACATCCCAACCATTCGCAAAAGTTCTCTTTTCCCTCTTTTCTAAAAACCCTTGTGTTCCAGCATCCGTATTTTATTTTTTTATCATAACTCCTCCTCAAACTCCAGTATGTCGTATTCCTATTTTTCTACCATACAGTGTGGTTAAAAAAAATGTTTAACAAACACTATCTGCAACTCTCTCAAAAGTGGGTGGACATATCACATTTGTTTTGAATATATTTATTAACTACAATATCTTGTTATAACCTTGTGAAAACGCGTGGCGTTCAAAACAAAGCTCAAATAACAAAATGACGGCCATATAGCGAAAAATGGTCAAAACTCACTTTGCACACACGTAAGTCTATGGGACAACCATTTATGGTTAACAGAAATCAATACCAATGCGTGAACTGGAGGTCTACTCACTTAAACTACTGAACACCCTTCAAGTTTGTGTGAAGTGTTTACCGTTTGAAAATGAATGAGAGAATATCTCAACAGTGAAACTGAACTTGAAATGCCTATTTACATAATAATTAAGTTGATTTCAATTCCAGGGGAGCATTTTAAATTGAAAGATACATGCATGTTTTTCTTGCCATGACTGATCGAGACTCTGCTTGTACATTTTCGAAGTTTGCATGGTTTGGGACAAGATCATAAAGAAGAAATATTGCAGCTGTTTTATTTTTGTGGGCCGCCAGCTATAGCTGGCAGGACCACTTAGCAATCCGTTGTGCGTGTGTATGTGTGTGTGGATGTATGTATGTGTGTGTCACTAAATTGTTAAGTTTTTTTTTAAAATCGACCTCAATTGAAAAGTTGAAGTTCAATTGGAACCAAACTTCTGTCATAGGTGCACCATGGGATCCTCATATGTTGATGAGGTCAAAGGTCATGTGCCGAGGTCAAAGGTCATGTGAGGTCAAGTTGAAAAATGGGCTAAACACTGTAAACTGAAAATGTCTTGAATTGGAAAAATCATCTAAATTTTAAGCCCTCACTGTGAATAGAGAATTAGGCATTTGTAACAACAGGAAAGCATTTTAAATCAAGATCCAATCCAAGATCCAAAACCAAATCAATAATATTACAAAAGATTTCTTATAACCTGCATACAATACTACCTATTATATGAGTGCACCCAGGCAAAGTTTATCTCTTTGACAATCTTAAGCCCTCATCCAAGATAAACAGTTGGTGGAATCATCTTGAATTCAATCATTTACTTCTTTTGTATCTGGATTTGGGTCTTGAATTCATTGTAGTATTTTCTTCAGGGTCTTGAATTCATGGATGCAACAAAAGTTAATTCCTCATTGTACTGGGTATTTAAATTTAAGATGATTTTTCCCATTCAAGACATTTTCAGTTCACAGTGAAAAATGTAAAATTGACCTAAATTGAAAACTTGTGTCATAGGTGCACCATGCAATCCCTCATATGTTGATGAGGTCAAAGGTCATGAGCCAGGGTCAAAGGTCATGGGGCGGCCCACAGCTTATATTCTTTGAATATAGCGAGCGCGAAAGCCGAGAACCGCGAAATTCTAGTTAAATTTATAAGAGAAACTTGAAATATTTTGAGGTGTCTTAATTCTTACCTTTGTGGTTATTATTAAATACCAAGTCCCATGACGGGGTGCATTGTTCAATGTGTGTGTATCAATCTTGGATATAATGCGTGACCACCAACAGAGTGCCATAGACATACGTATGTGCAAAGTGGTTTTTGACCTTTTTTCTCTAGATGGGGGCCATTTTGTCATTTCAGCTTTGTTTTCAACGCCGTTTTCACCAGGTTCCAACATGATATTGTAGTTAATAAATACCTTCAAACTATGTTGATATGTCTACCCATTTTTGAGAAATTTGCAGATGAAAAAGTGTAAACTTTTTTTTGGACCACTCTATATAGGCCTTCTTCTTCTTAGCGTATCCACAAGTCATTGGTAATGGCTTGTTTGCACCGGCAACTTTCCCGTATCACGAATCTTAAGCCAAGGCTTAGGCCTATAATGTTTTGTTCTATTTTGTTGTCCTACACCCAAGCACACACCAATTTCTGGATTTTAGACGCAGGCCTATTCGGCCAAAAATGGTCGAATAACCCCCCCCAAAAAAAAAAAACCAACGATTTGAGGACATTTGAGGATTTGAGAGAAAGACGCCCCACCCATTTGTTGTTGTTGTTGTTGTTTTTTCGAACCCTGTTTTTTTTAGTTTTAGATCACTTCTGGAGTGAATTGGTCGGATGCGACGTCTTTGTGTATACCAGATGATGATTATAACTATTTCCTGTCGTGTACGACAGAAATTCAGTGCATGAATTTTCTATAGGGACGTTTTACGATAGCGGCAGTTCAAAACAAGTTTTGTTGTTTTTTAAAAGTTTTGATGTTTTTTCTTTTCTTCGTTTTCTTCTCCAATAAACTTTTTAAATGTTCTCATGGTGGCCTACAAACTGTCCTGTGCCATTTTGGGGAAGATTCTCATCCCCTCTCAACAATCTTCCATTTTGTCACTTTAAATTTTGCCAATCCCGCCTTTTGCCAACATACGTTATTTGTATCACTTGGTTCATTTTTAGTCTGCACCTTGTTATATTGTTATGTTCTTTTTCGTTATCCTGTCCTCGTCTACTAACCGCAGCATGTTAAGGGGGGTGCAATTTCCCCACCTTGCTCTCATTTGACAACCGTCCACTCTCTACTTTTGTTCTTGTAATGATTCTGCCTACGGTATGGAAATAAACTAAACTGAAGCCTTGAAACTGATTGCACTCAAGTTTCTCGTCACAAAAAAGTCCACTGTATCGCGTAATTGACACGAAAACTAGAGCATATGCCATTTCCTATCCTAAACGCAGCGCGACTTGAACTATCCACGGCACACGCACGCTGTTGCGTATTTTGAATCCAAAACACTTGTTCGACGCACAGTGTTCGCTGCCCGCCATGGCCGCCGCCAAAATCACCCATGGAGCGTGGCTTCAACTCCCTACGTGCTTATTCCCCCCCGCGCCCTCCCGTCGCGGCGCCCTATGTGTGTGGATGTGTGTATGTGTGTGTGACACAAATTGTTAAGTTTTTTTTTTAAATGCGTCAATTGAAAAGTTTTAACTTCAATTGAACCAAACTTCTGCCATAGGTGCAGCAATGAATCCCTCATATGTTGATGAGTCAAAGGTCATGTTGAAAGGGTCAAAGGTCATTGAGGGTCAAGAAGTTTGAAAAAGGGCTTAAAATGTAAAATTTATCTAACTTTAAAACTGTGCAGTTCAATTGGAACCAAACTTTTGTCATAGTGCAACACATGCGAATCCGCCATATGTTGATGAATCAAAGGACACGTGCCAGGGCCAAAGGTCATGGGGCGGCCCCGACACAAAAAATCTTTCTTTGAATATAGCGAAAGCCAAGCACGATAAGCCGCGAAATTCCTAAGTTCAAATGCGCCTATTTCACGGTTATTTTAAGGTCGAATTTGGTATGGTTTTAATCAAAATTTAGGCTCCTTAATGTTCTTTATTGTTTATTTAATTCAATTTTTATGACAAGGTTATATGATTTGCTACAAACCGAAGCCCTTGGAGTCTACACATTTGGGTCCCTTCAATTGAAATCCCTTGGAAATATTTTAGTTCCCTACGATTTGTTTGTGTAAAAAGAACTTAATTAACCGGTATATTCTATATTATAGGCAACATTCAGAAATTTCCACCAGCTTGTTCATATAACACCAAACCAATTTAAACACGAGTTTTTAAGTAAGTCCAAATAGTCAACAGATTATCGCCTATCCCCCCGATTTTTGCCTGGACTTTGTCAGTGGCCGTGTCTCACCCCCTTAAATCCAACGCCAGTCGTTATAGCGCCCCCTGTAATCCACGGCCCAGGGAACCACTGTTCGTCCACAATTGTCATCTCCTTATTTTTAATCCTCCTCCTTGACCCTAAGATTTAACGGGGGGGATTCTTGTTATGTAATAGATTCTATGGTGTTGTAAAGGCTCATGATACGGTCATAACTGTACGAAAACGGTTTGCTTGCAAAAAAAAAGAACCAACACACCCATAAAACGAATCCAAAGAACTATACTGTAACTTCAACGAAACATGCGTCACTATGACAGAATCAGGTCTGGAAAGGAAATTGAGTAAACTTGTGGTTCGGACAAGCCTGCTCCTGTCAATACGTCGGGTTACGTTGTGCAAGGGGGTAGGACACGCGTTACATGACTTGCCTCGATTTGGTCATTGGTATTTCCAAAACGGAATTTGGGACTGTTACGTGCATTTAAGGAGTTTGACGTGTGATTTGATTTACGCGCAACTGCTTTACACAAACTTCAAGCATTCTTTTTGAGCCCAGTCATGGCCCACTATGGAATAATTGGGTTAGTTTTGAGGTGCGCAGTATCATGCGCAGATACAGCGGATACTGTGCTTTTGTGGTTGCTTTTATTAACTCATGTCACGCATCTTTACGCCTACGTTCCTGCTTTGCTGCATGCCGAATGTGGCGCGATTTCCTTGCCGCCCACAGACCCGCAATTTCGAAAAAAAAGTGTCCAATAGTCAAGTGATTTTTTTTGGCGTGTACTGGAAAAATTAAGTCTGTGACCCTCATTTTTTATTCAAATTTTTAAAGAAAGAGACATCGTGACCTCAACATATTTAGAATTACCAAATTTAATCGATGAAGTTTATGTATTTTGTAGGCGATCCAAACGCGTCAAAATTTTGACTTTTCCCCCTATAGACTTGCTGGTTTTAAAAGTGAACAACATACCTTTTTTTTTTGTTTGGCTATAGCGCAAAAAAAGTCGGGGTGCACCCCCATTTTTTATTTCAGATCTTAATATCAGCACACCGTTTGTAAATAACCATAAATATGTAAAAATTCTGGAAATTTTAATCGAGTAGAATCGCTAACGACGTCAACCCCCTAATTACCTATGGCTTCTCTGTCCAAGTGGCCTTACAATGAACAACTTTAAACCTTCGGTTCAAAAGATCTTAGTAATATTATAATTATTTAGGAAAAAATTGACTATTCCGTAAAAGTGTAGTAAAATTGCTGTCCATCATTGATCATGTGATTTGCCTTTTCGTTCTTCTTTCCCTTGCGTATCATCTACTGCTTTTAGTCCTTTCTCTAACATCCTGCGAATAATCACTTTTGCTGTTATTTTGAATTGTCCCCCTTACATGTAACATATTTTATCGACATGTATTTTGCTATCTATTCAGATAAACTATTGTTCCACTACATGTGTAATAATTTATCACATGTATTTTGTGGTTTCTGATTCCGTAAAAATATAGCAACATTGCTGCCACGATCATCTTGTGTTTCCATTCTCCTGCTCATCATCTACTTTAATCTTTTTTCTAGCTATCCAAAGATTACCATGAAATATCACTATTAATTGTCTATCTGAATTAAATGAAGATTACATATGTATTAGCACTCTGGGCCGGGGGGGGGGCACTCAACTTTTTTTCAGGTAGGTATGGTCGGCCCCGATTTCCGAACTTGGGCTTGGGACGGGTTTTGTCTCGAAAGTGGGGCTTGGGACTGAAATTTTGGGACATTGCAGGCTTGGGACCTGAAATTGGCTAAAATTCAGCATCTGAGGCCAAAATATTTCTGAAAGGGGACCTTAAGAATAGAATTATGCTTCAACTGGGGGTCTTGGGAACGCGGCTGGAGAGACGCGAAAAGGGGGTCTACGGGCCGCACACCATACCCGTCCCTCTTTCCAATGTCGTGTCCCCCCCCGCCCCCCCCCCCCCCCCCCCCCCCCCCCGGGACTCTGGGGAGTTTGACACCGTATAAAAACTAGTTCAATTGCTGTCATCTTATTACATGCTATGCTTTTCGTCCTTCCTTGCTCATCTCTACCTCTTTAACCTTTTTCTAACTATCCAAGATTGTTTGTAAATGTTACTCTTTTGCGTAGAATTGTCATTACATATATATACATTCCCAACAAGTCTTATGACATTCTATTCAGATATACTATTGTATCACTTCACTATATGTGTATTTATCACATGCATTTTGCTATCTTCGTAAGATAGCGAAATAACTTGCCATCCTACTGTAGATAGCGTTTGTTTTGCCCTGCGATCAAATATCTAGCTTTTTCAATCTGCTAACTAATGCTGTGATTTATACTGTTAATATTTATTGTATCTTCTGCATTTTTATCCACTGGTGTAATTTTCTGATTGCGGCTTTTCTGCTTATGGTTTATTTTGCTTTTGGTTCATTATATACACACACCCTTCTTATCTAAAGTAATACTATCAGCTGGATATCAATTTATTTTTGGATAATAATTTATCTAATATGTTTTCTATACTGTCCACTTGGTATAAAATTGTCCACTTTTACTTACTCAATTTTGTCTCTATGCAGTAATGATCATACTCTGTAATGATCATTGCTACGTGGCATATTCATCATACTGCGCAATTTCCTTCCCCCCATTATAACCTTAGCTTTTTTATCATATTTTGTAAGTTGATTAAGTATCCGCAAGTATCTTATTGTATTATCAGCTTTTAGGTTAACACTTTTTTTCCCAATTTTTTTGTAGTTTATTTAGTATTTGTTTGTAGTCTTATCTTTGTTTTAGTGGTTATTCCCTCTGTAAACTTCCACTGATTTAAATTGTATGTTGCTAGTAATTCTTACTCTCAACACCCCATCCTTGTAGTTCCACTACCCCCTTTTACCCACACGTAAAATACTAGTTTCCCTTCCATTTGTTTGGGGTTTTTTTTCCTGTATTTTGTTCTGTATTGGTATTGTTCTTGTCCTTGTCCTCTTTTCCTACCTCTATTCGTCTAATTCAACTCTTCGCTCACAATCCTACTTCCAATAGTTTCTGGGGTTTCATTCTCTTTTCTTTACATCTTCCTCTACACTTTTTTTTCACCTGTCATGCCTTCCTCTAACAACTCTGATTTACCCTTTAACACGTTCTCCATGATGATGACTACTATGCTACCTTATTTCATTCTTCACGACACTAATTAAACATTACCACTTAATTCCTTATGTCATTATCCACTCCTACTCGATCCCATATCTTCTGAAACTTGTTACCAAGCCATCATTCCAATTCACTCAAGTTCTCTCAAAAACATGAATGTCAATATTATACAAGGATATCTTCAATCACAAACAATCATTCCGTGATTCCTTTTCGATCTTTCACTTAAACTGCCGTAGCAATTACTAAACATTATGATGAATTTCCGAATATTTGAACCAGCTAAATCACAGCTTCTCTATTTCTCGCCTTTTAGAAACATGGCTTACAACACACAAATCCCCACCTCATTTTGATGGCCTATACAATGATAAAATTACAGCGTAATTTTCATTAAATATGATAAAAAAACTTACAATATTGACTGTAATTTGGAATCAGCAAAATTATGTAAACTTTATTGTTTCCAGACCTATTAATGGACTCAATTTAAAAGTGGAGCCTTTATTCGAATAATAATAAGCATCAACTATTTACACAATATGAATTTCAATTATACGATTAAGTACTCTTAAAATGACAAGAAAAATTACTGTAAATTTTACAGGAAATCCTGGAAGCACTTCTGCCAACAAAATCCCGCTTAAAAATTACAGGTTTACAGGTTTTCGTTCAAAATTTACTGTATATTTTACAGTTTGATGTAATATATTTTACAACAAACTGTAAATTTTACAGTATATGCACCGTAACAAAATTTGTTGATAGGATACAAAGTTAGGGTGTTCGTCAGTGCTTTTTTATTATCCACACATTTACAATTATCTAGAATAATTCACCAATTATATGTTTTGATATGTTTGAGTAAATTTCTTTTTACAGTATACTGTAATTTTTACGGGGTTTTGTTAGAATTGCTGCCAGGATTTCTTGTAAATTTAACAGTAGTTTACCAGTCTTAGTTATATCCACACAAGGCCCACTTACGGATAGGGGAAGGGGTGTATGCATGTAATTAATAATCAGTTTTCTCATCAAAGTACTTGATATTACCCTGGGTCATGAATCTGATACACGATTGAGTGAATTAAATACTTACTTCAAATGACAAACCTAAAACATTGGTGTTTGGTGTTAATTATAGGCTCATGAATATCCCATTCACCAAGCAATGAAAATATCAACAACTCTGCGCCGAACCCAATAAGACTCACAAAGATGTTTCATTGTCGGGTGACTTTAATATCATACTAATTAATTATTCAAAACTAGTCCACCTGTAATGATTTTATCAACACCAACACTTTTCAAACTCCTACATTTTAAAAATAAATCGACCTAACCAGAATACAACTCAGCCACAATAATTGACAAGTTATAACCAATTCAACTGCTACTAATTCAACTCCAGGTATTTTTGTCAGGATATACAGCCCTTCCCCTATATTCTTTTTTTTTTTTGTTTTTTTTACATTACACCTACAAATATAATATTTCCTACGAAAACTACAATCTACAACGTGACTATAGAGAACACAATATACGTAACTTTAGTAGCCATCTTTGCTCGGCAAAAATGGGAAAACACATTATCACAAACAGACCCAAACAAGTCAGTATTACAAAACTGTATTGCTACTTACTCGAAATATTATGATGAGTCCTTTCCGATTTCATAGAAACTGTTAGAACAAACAGCTGTTAAACAACCCTGCTGACGAACAGTATTGATTAGATCGAGCAAGCGTAAACATACTCTCTATAAGCTTTCTAAAAACAAACTGATGTAGAGCTAAACACAAATACAAACTAGATCTGTTTACAGATCCGAACACAGTCGAGAGTACTCAGATCGGAATTGTAGAAAGAGTAGCATTTTTAGTGAAAATCAGGTCTTGGGACTCCGTGACCCCAGATGATCTTGATCAAAATTTCATTAAGTAATTTTTTTAGGGGATGCCAAATTACCCACCCATACCATGAGTCACGCGATAAATTATGTAATCTGTGGAAGGAGTAGTGATTGAAGTGTAACGTTATGGAAGTAAGTATTTGCCCTGGACCCCTTAGGACCAGGGGTCATGTGATGGGGTTGATTGCCTTTTATGACCTCTCATCAAGTACTTAAGGATGGGATAAAAAGATTTTCTATTGACCTTGTTTTCAATTCTCCTCCCCCTACAAACAGTAAAGGAGGTTTGACCTTAGTGACCCAGATGACCTTTGATCAAAAATTCATTAAGTAACTTTTGTGGGGATGTTCAGCTGCACCACATACATTAGTCACGTGATCTACTATGTAATCTGTAAAAGAAGTAGTGATTGAAGTGTAAAGTAAATTGAAGTAGTATTTGACCTTGACCCCTAAACCATGGGTCATGTGATGGGTGAGGATTGAGTTTTATTGACCTCTCACAAAGTACTACAGGATGGGATAAAAAGATTTTTCTATATGACCTTGTTTTAACATTTTACAAACAGTAAAGGTCATGACCTTAGTGACCCCAGAATACCTTTGATCAAAATTTCATTAAGTTAATTTTGGGGGGATGTCAGCTGCCACACCACATACATGAGTCATGTGATTATGACTATGTAATTTGTAAAAGGAGTAGTGATTTGAGTGTAACGTATTTGATGGTATTTTGACTTGACTCTAAATCATGTGTCATGACAAAGTCATAATTGGACTTTTTTGTAGTGTTGATCAAGTCCTACAAGATGAAAACATTAGTTTTGAAGATTTGAGCTAATATAGGATTTTTGCTGGTTAAAAGTTGTTGACCCCCTGTGAACCTATCGTGACCTTGACACCAATACGGGTCAAGTCAAAAGTTTCTGTGCAAGTACTTGTCCTTGTCCTTTTGACCAGTTTTGGTTATTATGGGATGTTCCATGTATTATATATTAGCAGTGTTGACCGAAAAAAGAAAGAAGAAATAGATCTGGACACAGATCTGAACACAGTCGATGTAGTGACCTTTGACACTAAGTGAAGTTGCCTTAATCAGAAAATAATTTTTCAGCATGTTTAAGAAATGGCTAAGGATCATTTCGGTTCAAATTTCAGCTCTGTCAGAGTATTTTGAAAATTGGACCTTTTTTTTTTTTTTTTTTTTTTTTTAAAAATATTTTTCAACATGTTTAGTATGTCATAAGGATCACTTCAGTCAAATTTCAGCTACGTCTAGTTATATTTATACACAGTAAGGAGTTTGACCTTAGTGACCCCAGATGACCTTTGATCAAAATTCATTAAGTAACTTTTGTAGGGGATGTCAATTATACACCAATACAGAGTCATGTGATATACCATTGTAATTTGTAGGAAGAGTAGCAGTTTGAAGTGTAACGTAATTGAAGTATTTTTAACCTTTGACCCCTAAACCATGGGTTAAGTGATGGGGTCATGATTGACTTTTATTGAATGCTCATCAAGTCCTAAGGATGCGGCCAAAAATGTTCATTTGACCTTGTTTTAAAATTTTTCACACAGTAAGGAGTGACCTTTACTTGACCCTGATGACCTTGATGAAACTTTCATTAAATAACTTTGTAGGGAATGTCAAATACACCACACATATGAGTCACATGATCATTACTATGTAATCTGTAGGAAGAGTAATGATTGAATGTAAGTCCTTTGATGTATTGGACTGTGGCCCCTTTAAATATCCGTTCATATGACAAAAGTCGTAATCTGACTTTTTTGTAGTGTTGATCAGTCCTACAAGATGACAGATAGTTTTGAGATTAGGCTAATTCTAGATTTTTGAATGGTTAACGTTGTTAAATCCTGTGACCCATCGTGACCGTTTTGACACCAATCTGGTCATGTCAAAGTTTGTGGGTATGGACTTGTCCTTGTCACCAGTTTTCGTCAATATACGCATGTTGCATGTCAGAGATATTAGCATGATGACAGACAAGGAAGAAACTAGATCTGGAGACATCTGAACACAGTCGAGGTAGTGACCTTTGACCCTAAATGACCTTTGATCTCGAAAATATTTTAGACTATTTCATATATAAGGATACTTCAATGTCAGCTTCAATCGGAGCATTTTGAAAATTTGACCTTGGACTCTTAATAACCTTTGACCTCAAAATATTTCAACTGTTTAGACTATCATCAGGATCATTCCAGTCAAATTTCAGCTTAATCGGAGCAGCAGTTTCCAAAATTTGACCTTTGACCTCGAAAATTATTTTCAACATGTTTTTTAGAAATGTCATACGGATCATTTCAGTAAAATTTCAGGCTCAATTGGACCATTTTGAAAAATTGCTTGACCTCTAATGACCTTCGACCTCGAAAAGATTTTCAAATGTTTTAGAATTGTTCATCAGGATCATGTCAGTCAAATTTCAGCTTAATCGGAGCAGTTTGAAAATTTGACCTTTGACCTAATTGACCTTGACCTCGAAAAATTTCAAAAAAACATGTTTAAGAATGTTATAAGGATCATTTCAGTAAAATTTCAGCTCAATCGGAAGCATTTGAAAAAAATTGACTTTGACCCCTGGATGACCTCCATTGACCTATTTGGACATTAATAAACATGCATCTGTGCAGGTAGCATCAATCACCACCTTGCATTTGTAGATATGATTTTTGAAGACATTTTAAACTCAGGCCGGAAATGCCCCGTTTTAAGACTATGGACATTTGATCGTCATGCTGGGCATAACTTTTATGAAGGGTCCCGAGCTGCTTCCATATCCATCGGCCACGTTACCATGCAACATAATTCTGTAGGAGGGTAGCATATGTTGGTTGAAATCAACCGTTTTTGGCTCCTGTGACCTTTACGTGACCTTTGACCCAAACAGTCGGGTCACATAAGCGGGAGTGGTCATTGATGTTTGTGTCCAATTCCTGTCAAAATGATGAAAGATGTGGCAGAGAACGAGCAAATGAAGTTTGACCGGAGTTGACAGAAAGAAAGAAATAAACCTTACCAGAAACAAAGCACAGTCGAGACCCTCGACTGTGCAAAGAAACCGTACCGAAGAAAAACACAGTCGAGTTCTCGACTGTTGCTGTAAGAAGAAAGAAACCGACAGAAGAAAGACACAGTCGAGTTCTCGACTGTGTAAACCAATACGAAAATAAGCTACACACACTATAGGTATAGCAAAGAAGAACATTAAATCGACTGAGTTAAATAACTCAAAACAAAATCAAACTTGGAAATTTCTTTATACAACTCACAGGTAGAAAAAACAATAGGGTAACAATTCCCCAACACGGTAACTACAACAAACAAAACATTACGATCCTTTTGATATCACCCGCACTTTTAATGATTACTTTTCAAACCTTGTAAAAATCGGCTTGCAAAGATCTCTTCCCACCTAAAAAGCCATCATCACCATCTAAATAATAGCATACCAAAAATCCATTTTTCTCCATCCCGTTTCTGTTGGATGAATTATAAAACTCCGTAACCTTGTTAAAACCAGGCCAAAAGTGCTGGGGAGTGATAATATCGATTCCGGTATTGATAATAAAACATTTGATCACATTGTAACTCCCGTCTGTACATTTCAATGGAATCTCTTAGCCCACCAGGCGTCGTTCCAATTTGATATAAAAATCTGCTAAAGTTATTCCAATTTATTAAAAAAAGATCCTCATGACATTACAAGCTATAGGCCTATCTCTGTCCTCCATGCTTCTCAAAGATTCTTGAAAAATCATGTACAATCGCCTATTTACATTTCTGAATCAACACAAATATCCTGTCAGAATGGTTGTAGGCCCAAACGCTCTACATTATGTCTCTTCTTGAAATTGACAACTTAACCTCACCAAGCCCAAACAAAATAAGGAAAACTACCATGGACTTTTTTGTAGTGTGATATTTCAAAGGTCCTACCAGATGACAGTATTAGTTTTGAGATTGAGTAGGGTCTAAGATTTTTTGAATGGTTAACGTTGTTAAGCACTGTTGGGACCCATATCGTGAACTTTGACACCAATCTGGTAATGTCAAAAGTTTGTATGTGTATTGTGAACTTGTCCTTGGTTCACTAGTTTTGGGCAAATAGGCAGTTTGCCATGTTCTCTGACCGATATTAGCAGGATGACAAATGAGAATACTAGAATCTTGAGACAGATTCTGAGGCCCACCCCCACAGTCGAGGGTAGTGACCGTGACCCTTATAAAATGGGAAATTTGATCTCGAAATATTTTAGGGGCATTATTTTCATATATAAGGATACTTCAAAAAAGTCAGGCTCAAATCGGAGATTTTGCAAATGTGAACTTTGACCTCTTAATAAACTTTGACTCAAACATATTTTCAACTGTTTCGAATAGTTATCAGGATCATTCCAGTCAAAATTTCAAGGGCCTTAATCGGAGGGCAGTTTCCCAAATTTGAAGACCTTTTTGACCTCGAAAAAAATTTTCAAAAATTGTTAGAACGTTTCATTAAGGGATCAATTCAGAAAATTTCAGCTCAAAATTGGCCCATTTTGAAATTTGGACCTTTGACCCTTTAAATGGACCTTCGACTCGACAAATATTTTCAAAATGTTTAGAATGTCATCAGAATCATTTGTCAGTTCAAATTCGGCTTAATTCGGAAAAGAAGGCCAGTTGAAAACTTTGACATTTGACCCTTATTGCCCTTTTGGCCCTCGAAATATTTTCAACATGTTAAGGAATGTCATAAGGATCATTTCAGTATAAAAATTTTCAGCTCAATCGGGAGGCATTGTTGGAAAAAAATGGGGGCCTTTGACCCTGGATGGACCTCCATTGACTATTTTGGAATTTAATAACATGCAATCGGTTGCAGTGCATCAATCTAACCACAGTGGCAATTGGTTGGATATGAATTTTTGACAGATATTTTAAAAATCAGGACGGAATGCCCACTTAATGGCATTTGATCGTCATGCTGGGCATAACTTTTATAAAGGGTCCCAAGCTGCTTCATAATCATCGGGGCCCACGTACCATGGGCAACATAATCTGTAGGAGGAAGAGCATATTGGTGAATTGAAATTTGAAATCATCAAAGTTTTTGGCTCCCGTGACCTTTACGTGACCTTGAACCCAAAAACAAGTCGGGTCACATTATTTTGCGGGACCGGTGGTCATTGATTTGGTGTCCAAAAGTCCTGTCACATTGATGGGAAAACGTATGTGGCAAGAAAAAAACGAGGCAAATTTGAAGGTGGACACGGAAAGTTGACAGGAAAGAAGAAAGAAACCTTTTTACAGAAAACAAAAGGCCAAAGTCGGCCCCCTCGGGGACGTGCAAAAGAAAAAAAACGTAAGAAGGAAAAAACACAGTCGGTTCCTCGGGACTGTGTTAAGAAAGAATGAAAGAAACAGGTACAGAAGGAAAAAAGGGGACTCCACAGTCGGGTGGCCTGGAAACTGTGGCGTAACAATACAAAAAAATAAAGCTCACAACCACACTATAGGTTAGCAACGGGAAGGACACATAAGCGAACATGCAGTTAAATAAAAAACTCAAACATAAATCAAAAACTTGGAAATTTCTTAATACACTCACAGGTAGAAAAAAACAAGTGGTAACAAATCTCCCAAACACCTTTACCTACAAACAAAAAAAAACAACATTACTTGGATCCTTTTGATATCACCCCCACTTTTAATGATTACTTTTCAAACCTTGTAAAAACTTTTTATGGGCGGCCCCAAAGATCTATTCACCTATACATTACGAAATAAAAATTCCACTTGAAAAAAAATCACTTGTAAATTGCTGAAATGAAACACTGCAAATTTAAACAAAAGAAAAAATCCCCACTTGAAAATCCAAACTGAAAAACGAGGCTCTTTTGTTATTCAGAAATTGCAAATGAACCTTGTGATATATGTTACATATTCAAGTTTTATTATTGAAAAAGAAAACTTCACTGGCAAGTTATTCTGAATCCACGGCTGAAAAAATGACTGAAACAAACACGCACATAGAAATGTGAGCATCTATAATCCGCTGTGAAAAACACCACTAATCACACTGAAAAATTGTTGTAATACGAGTGTCATTCAAACGTGAGTTATTTACCTAATTCACACTGATGAAAAACGTCCAAATAAATTCAACACCTGGAAAACAACTGAAAAAACTGATAAAAGTGTTAAGGAATCCCATAAACAATCATTAAATTGAGAGGTTTAATACCTTATTTGTTAATCTGGTTGTAATTCTAAAGATGATCGAATCCCAATATGTATAAATACAAATGTGTAGTATAACCGCAAATCACTTAGCTTCCCGCGAAAAAAAATTATGTCTACTATGATGTGATGGTTTCACAAATATTCTAGGTACTGTACCATATGTATAAAAAAGGTAGCATGTAACGAAAAAATCTTCAAACAGATGATTTGTCAGTATTCATCATTAAGGCTTTCCAGGTAGTTATAAAAATGTTTATTTTATTGTAGGCAGACCACCCGGAAAAGTCAGGAATGTGTTTGCCAATTCGAATCACATGCCCGTGCATGAAAGTATCACGAGTCAAGTCAAAAAAGTGCATTACTTGGGTTATTATTGATTGGTTGATTACCTTAAAACTTGTTTACTATAATTATATTCCAACACACTATTTAACTTAATGTTACCAACGGGGACGGCACGTCCCCAGGAAAAAAATTGTCGTCGGATCTTGTGATTCTGTGCCTACGTAGTAAAAGTATTTGGAAGGGCAAGGCTTCTCTAATGTTCGGGACATGTGTATGGTGCCAGGAGCAACATGCTGACAAGCGCTACATTGGGGAGTGAGGTTTCACTGAAAAACTTTAAAAAAGGACACTTTTTTTAGGACATGTGTCAGGAAAAAATAAGGAAGATTTCAAAAAAAACCTATATTTAGTTTTGAGATTTTTTCTCTAAAAAAAGACACCTTTTTAGACAGTTTTAAAGATTTTTTTCAAGTTTTTCAGTTTTTTTATTTTTTTTTTAAGTTTTTTTCTCAATTTTCTTTAGCAAAAAGAGGATTTGCGCCGGAGGCCTATAAAGTTACTAAAACTAGGAAAAATCCTCTTTTCTACTCTAAGGTAATAAAACCTCAATTACGATTTACAGTTTATTCCGTATAGGGACCAATTTCGAGTAAAAATTAGGAACTCAGTAAAAAATACTCACCAACAACATGAAGAAAAAACAAAAAAAAAATACAACCCCACAATGTAAAATTACTTTCCCCACCAGTCTCTTCATTTTGACAAGAAAAATACTCCCACAATGATCTCTAGTAGTACTGTATTACCAAGCTGGTACGTTTATAAGGTGCGGTGCCGACTTGCGTTGAGGCGTTGGTTATGTCAGGCAGGCCACAGATCCAGAAAGGCCTTTATTTTTACCTATTTCACCGATGCACAGTTTCAAACGTGGATTTTGAAATATTATTAGATTTGCACTAAGGACTAAAACAAAACCAACTGACTGTTGGACTTTACCCAAAACGGTTTGTAACAAAAAACTGTACAGGCAGTTAGTTAAATAGAACAATTCTTGTGATTCATCTTTCAAATCAAGAAAATAAATTTTTAAATTGATCCCAAAATCGGAGGGCTTATGTGAGTTTAAAAATATAGGAAATTTACTCTTTCAAAAAAAAACTGTGAGAAAGTAACTTAGCGAAGTTTATCAAGGCGGAGAGAACGCTATCATTGAAAAAAAGTTACCCCATATGGCTTTCAAAAGATTAACAAATAACATTGAAAACTGTGGGGGTAATACAGGCAGGAACTAGCAGTTTAGAATCAAGTCCCTTACTTAAAAAGGAACCCCACAATTTACTTTGTTAACCGGGTAATGGGAATGGCCGAGAAGAGGGAGGTAAAATGGGACGGGCTTGTTAAACAGGGTCGGTTCGATTGGACTATTTACGGAGGCAATCTGGCATGCCCAAATTCAAAAAGGGCTGTGGTTGTGTTGGATGTTGTGATTGGATGGGAGTTAGCACCATGCAAAAGGGCCCAGGGACAATGGAGTTTCCAATGTGTTAACAATTGACAACGTTGGGTTGGCGATGCGTTGATTTTCCGCTAGATGTCGGAAACGAGCCCGAACATTGTTTATATTTCCTTCAACTATTTTTGTATAAGACATTTTGCTTATAACTAC
Organism: Ophioderma brevispina; assembly: GCA_023653785.1. Lineage (NCBI taxonomy): Eukaryota > Metazoa > Echinodermata > Ophiuroidea > Amphilepidida > Ophiodermatidae > Ophioderma > Ophioderma brevispina. The sequence continues at coordinate 22,020 of JAMKCH010023709.1, forward strand.
AACTGGGCTTGGGTACTTATTCATTTGAGACACCAAAATTGTTTTATAACTATTTAAAGTAAGTAATACAGTCAGGGGGAAACTAAGCAAATTATGAAACATCACTTTGCGCAGGGAAAAATTCAAAAATGAAGTGGAAAACTCGAGTGCTCGGCTTGGATACAGGCGATAAATGGCTGATCCGTGAGTTAGAAACCTGGGGCCAAAGAATGAGGATGTTTAGCAGACGTCAGGCATATGATCAATTCGTAGTGAACGAGCTTGCACGTAAGTTGCTGTGCAGTTGGCATTAACGAAGGAGGTTGCGGTATGCTGTATGGGTAAGGGGTCACGGTTCGGCGCGCGCATCATGGCATGGGTACACCAGTGGTACTTCTTGGTCCTTTCAACAAGATTTTGGAACGTCTAAACTTACAATTTGTTTAGTATAACCATTCTGCGAGTAATTGATCGGGGTCTACGAATTTATCCGAAGGTTCGTTTATCGAAGATCGCATTTCGAAGGTTCGTTTATCCGAAAACTCGTTTTCCGAAGGTTCGTGATACGAAGGTTCATCATTACGAGGATTAAGTAATCCGAAGGTGCGTTAATGCCGAAGGTTCGTTATCCGAATAGGAAATGAGGTTCGTTGAGCCGAAAATGAAAGAGTGTTCGATAATCCGAGGTTCGTTTATTCCGAAAAAAGAAAAATTTTGAAGGTTCGTTTTCCGAAATGAAGTGTTCGTTAATCCGAAGGTTCGTTTATCGAAAAAAATAAGGTTCGTTTATCCGGAAAATGGAATAGTTGTTTGTAATCCGAAGGTTCGTTTATCGAAAAAAACAAATATGTTCCGTTTATCCGAAAATGAAAAGAGTTTTGAAATTAGGATATCTGGTTTATCGTCGTTAAAAAACTTGCAAATGTAGTGCGTTTCCCTAGGAACACCCCTTGTCCACTTAAGGGTTTTTAAGTGTTGTTTTAATTTAAGGGAAATCCGAAGTTAAGTGTTAAGTGGTATTTTTAAACCTAAGGGAGCTTCATGAAGACGACTTGTTTACATTGTATGTATAATTTTCCCGTACGGAATGTAGCGTAATACGCGTTATCGTAATAGACTTGCCTAACAATTTCGAGGCAACCGTAATAACCGACGCGTAAAGTAATAACATTTTGCCGTGTTCTGAAGAAAACAGGTAATGTAATCCAAATTGTGGTGTAATGTTTAATTAAAATATTAGTACATTACCCGACAGTTTTTATCACATTACCTGTTTTATACATTAGCGGCAATTTTATTACATACCCGTTTTATTACATTACGCGGCAGCATGTTTATTACATACTGTTTTATTAACAAGTACGCTGCAATTTTTATTACATTACCTGTTTTATTACATAACACGCAGAATTTATTACATTACGCGTTGCCTTATACACGAAAATTATTAACGGGGTATTTCGTGTAGTGTAATAACCGACGCGTATGTAATACATTTGCCGTGTCGTGTTATGAAAAGTTATTTTTTTTGACTTTTATATATTTTGTATATGTATATTCATAATTTAATGCTAATGACTTAAGGGCATATTTTGATTCATGATTAGAAATGGTTATATATAGCTAACGGGCAGGTACTTTTACCAAAAAAACTTTATTCTAAGGTTATGGTCAGCTCTATCATTGCGTGTATTTATGTCTCATTTACAGTAAATGTGTATGAATTATGTATGTAAAATGCGTAATTTGCAGATTGGTATAAAATGTAAGCCTGGAATAAACGACGTACTCAATGCTCACCCAATTACTTTAAAACTTTATGAACTAATAGTGTATGATTGGCTCTATCAGCATGTGAATGTGTGTCTCATTAGCATAGTCACAATTATGGTCATGACTAATTGAATTTGTGAGTCTAATGACGTATTGACTATATCTTAGCTTTAAGTTAAGGGTTGTTGTATTTTTTAGGCTGTGGATTACCTCTAAAACTGTGTGCATGATGGTCTCATTTACATATACATACTTATGATAATGAGCTAATGAGCCATAATATGTATTATTATTATTATTATCTTGATTACTATTATTATTATTTAGAAAGCCACCATTTCAGATGTTAAAAACCACGATCTGCCCAGGGGTAAAGAGTCAGCCCAATTTTAAAGCCGCAGATCCTAGAAGGGCAAATTCTGGGTCCCGATAGGGCCTATCTATCTCACTCCAAACGGACAAGAGGAGTACCCAAGACAGCCACCCAACCCCAATGAATGTTGAAAAGTTAAGGTACATAAGAAAAAGACACCTAGCGTGTTTGGAAGACTATGCAAGGCCAGGAAACAGACCTACTTTTTCACATCGCTCTCACCACTTACGGCGGGTTTAAGCCCTTGCTCTTTAACCTTGCTCCTCTCTCCCCCCAATAAAAACGCTCTTAGACCTAGAGGAAGACATCCACCAAGTAGGAAGAGCAATGCGAGGCCAGGAAAAATGTGGAGAATAAGTAACTCCAGACCAATAAACGGACAGACGGACATACAATGTAATTTCCTTTTTTTTTTTTTTTTTTTTTAATAAGGTTCGTTTATCCGAAAATGGAATAGTGTTTGTTAATCCGAAGGTTCGTTTATCCGAAAAAAAAATGTGGTTCGTTTATCCGAAAATGAAAGCGTTTTGAAATTAGGATATCGTTAGTCGTAAAACTTGCAAAATGTAGTTGCGGTTTCCCTAGGAACCCCCTTGTCCACTTAAGTGTTAAGTGTTGTTTTTAATTTAAGGGAAACTCCGAAGTTAAGTGGTATTTTTAAACCTTAAGGGAGCTTCATGAATACGACTTGTTACATGTTATGTAATAATTTCCCGTAATGTACGCGTAATACGCGTATCGTAATAGACCTTGCCTGACAATTTCGTGCAACGTAATAACCGACGCGTAATGTAATACATTTTGCCGTGTTATGTAATAAAAATGTAATCAAAATTGTGGTGTAATGTAATAAAATATTATTACATTACGCGACATTTTTTATCACATTACCTGTTTTATTACATTACGCGGCATTTTTTATTACATTACCCGTTTTATTACATTACGCGGCAATTTTTATTACATTACCTGTTTTATTACATTACGCTGCAATTGTTATTACATTACCTGTTTTATTACATAACACGGCAGAATTTATTACATTACGCGTTGCTTATTACAAGAAATTATTACATAACACGGTGTATTTCGTGTAATGTAATAACCGACGCGTAATGTAATACATTTTGCCGTGTTATGTAAAAGTTATTTTTTTACTTTTATATATTTTGTTATTTGTATATTCATAATAATGCTAATGAACTAATTGCATATTTTGATTCAATGATAGAAATGGTTATATCTAGCTAACGGGCAGGTATTCTTTTACCAAACCACTTTTATTTCTAAGGTTATGGTCAGCTCTATCATTGTGTGTATTTATGTCTCATTTACATAATCAGATTAATGAAAATGCGCTAATTTGCATATTTGGTAAAATGTTAAGCCTGGAATAAACGTACTGTTACTCAATAACAATAACATACAATGTAATTTCCTTTGGCCAATGATATCATGCCAGCCATGTATTAACTCAATACTATACGCATTTTAACACTTAAGTGGAGAGGGTCCTAGGGTGGGGGTCACATGGGCCCCCTTGTCCACCAACGGGAGTAGGAAGACCTTGTCTAAATTAAGTGTTAACATAGTTCAATAGAACCAGAGTATCTAGGATGCCATGCTCCCGGGGTGTGGTGGCCAAAGTGGTGCGTGCGCACGTGAAAGTCGTGTTATTACATAACACGTTAATTTTTATTACATTACGCGTTATTACATTACACGAAAATTTTTATTACATTACGCGTTGATTTTTTTTATTACATAACGCGGCAATTTTTATTACATTACCTGTTTTATTACATTACACGGCAAAATTTATTACATTACATGTCGGTTATTACATTACACGAAATTATTACATAACACGGTGTAACAAGGCGCTTTATAGTGTGGGTTGGTATGTCAATGAAACGGTTCCCGTAGGATTTTGGTGCTAAAGTTGATTTTCTTGTTGTTTTTCATTCAATAGGG